>JAOVYU010000060.1:19923266-19939560 GCA_025674565.1 Synodontis membranacea | reverse complement strand
CTGCCTGCCCAGCCAGCTGCTACCCACTCACACACACACACACACACACACACACACACACACACACACACACACACGGTACTTTCAGAGATAAAAAAATATCTCAAATACAGGCACACAGAAGGTCACACACCCTTGAATAGAAATGCACCAGCGCTATTCTCTTATAAGTACTGAAATACACCTAAAACAAGTTCTGCCCTAATTCATACAAACAGCATAGTGCATTACAGATAATCTGTACCAGCTGCATATGTTGGCCTCCAGCTTATTACAGTGAATCTGTACACTGGATCTCCTCCCCTTGGCTTTCTGCAAAGTGTGTGTTTTGATATTTTGACTTAAACTACAAACATAAATAGATTTCCCTAAATTGACATGGAAATGGTTTTGCATTAAATCTCTCCTAGCCTATCTTTATGCAGACATCACATGGTGTAAGAAGCCGGATTAACAGTCGTACTCACACTAGGCACGCTTGGCTTGTACCGCACCCGAGAGCGATTGCCCCCCCCCACTCCCCTGCTGGCCTGCGTTCACACTGCACTTACTGTTCCCACCGCTAGCGCGCTTGCGTCATCACAATGCAACTTTTGTGTTGAAGAAAAGTGCTCTCCCTTTGCATGATGAAGACTGTTTTTACGTTGTGGATTATTTGGAGTCATGTTGGCTCTTTCACATGACTTACAGATTTATAAATTAAGTAACACAGTCATTTTCAGTCATTTTCACACTTTTTTTAATGAAATTTGTATGGATTTTAATGACATTGCAGAAGGAATCTGCAGCTTTACTAACCAAGTACAATCCGTATTCATCAGTAAGGTGGGAACTAGACCCGTTATTAACCCTGATATTCACATTCGAATTGAAAATGCACATAGTTTGACTTCCGTTCTTGGGTGACCTTAACGGCCACACTGTGCACAAGCGCAACTCGAATTGCTCCCAGGGGCACCTCTTCCGAGCGGTCCAGGTGAACCGCACCTGATCGCGGTATACAGCTATCACACTAATCAAACAAACCAGACTTTGGGGGTGAAACGTGCTCAGGTACAGTACAGATCACCTAATGTGAATATGCCAACATTCTCCCTATAGATGACTGAAACACAGTGAATGTCCAACTTTGATCAAGTTGTTGTACTCCGCGTTCCAAATCATTATGCAAATTGTATTTAAGTGTCCTAAAGATTAAATATTTTGTTTTTCAGTTAAACTCATGGACGGTATCGTGTCTCAGGGCTCTTTGGATCACTGAAATCAGTCTCGGACACCTGTGATAATTAGTTTGCCTGGTTTTTTTAGTTGCCCCGTTTTCAAGCAAAATGGGAAAGAAAAAGGATCTCTCTGCTGCCGAAAAGCGTGAAATAGTTGAATGCCTTGGACAAGGTATGAAAATCTTAGATATTTCATGAAAATTTAAGCGTGATCATCGTACTTAAGAGATTTGTAGCTGAGTCAGAGCACACACGGGTTCGTGCAGATAAAGGCACAATGAGGAAGGTTTCTGCCAGACGAATACATCGGATTAAGAGAGCAGCTGCTAAAATGCCATTACAAAGCAGCAAACAGGTATTTGAAGCTGCTGGTGCCTCTGGAGTCCCGCGAACGTCAAGGTGTAGGATCCTCCAGAGGCAGTTATGCATCAACCTTCTATTCGACCACCCCTAACCAATGCTCTGGCTGCAGTTGGCCCAGAACTACATGAAGACTAATTTTCAAACAGTCTTGTTCACTGATGAGTCCCGTGCAACCCTGGATGTTCCAGAAGGTTGGAGTGGTGGATGGTTGGTGGACGGCCACCATGTCCCAACGAGGCTGCGACATCAGCAAGGAGGTGGCGGAGTCATGTTTTGGGCCGGAATCATGGGGAGAGAGCTGGTCGGCCAATTTAGGGTTCCTGAAGGTGTGAAAATGACCTCTGAAAAGTATGTGGAGTTTCTGACTGACCACTTTCTTCCATGGTACAAAAACAAGAACCATGCTTTCCGTAACAAAATCACCTTCATGCATGCTAGTGCATCATCTTATGATGCAAGGAATACCTCTGCGTCATTGGCTGTCGTCGGCATAAAGGAGAGAAACTCATGGTGTGGCCCCCATCCTCCCCTGACCTCAATCTTTGGAGCATCCTCAAGTAAAAGATCTATGAGGGTGGGAGGCAGTTCACATCCAATCAGCAGCTCTGGGAGGCTATTCTGACTGACATCCTGCAAAGAAATTCAAGCAGAAACTCTCCAAAAAACCCAAGTTCGGTGGATGCAAGAATTGTGAAGCTCCTATCCTCTTCCTATCAAATAAGGGGTTCTATGTTAATATGTAACTTGAATTGTTAAGATGTTTTTGATTGAAATAGCTTTCGATTTCAGTAAATATGACCTCCTAATGCTGCACAGTCAACAAATGAGCATTTTCAGTTCTTTACAACCTCTAAAATGTTTCGAAACTCTGTTGTGCGTAATAATTTGGAACAGTGCATTTTAAGTTTTTTATTTTTGAAAAACATACTGTTATCATTGGGAGGTTTGTTCAGTGACATTCGAATTATACTCCAATGGCTGATGACTCGAAAATTATGCTGACTCTCACTTGCACCGACTATTTAGGAAAAATCAGAGAAAAATATCATTTGCATAATAATTTGGAACGTGGTGTATAGCTAAATGCCGTAGCTGAACGGACATAACCCTAGGCAATTCACTAATCATTTCAGTAATCACATGCTGGCTGACAAATCACTGGGTAGGAATTAAATGCGAGTTTCAGGCTTTTAATTTTTTAGGGGTAGCCAGACTTTATAATTTACATTCGATTGAGATGCATGCAAAAGAGAAACCTCTTTCAGTCCTGTAAAAGTTTGTACTTTTCATGACTGTGTAGTAGAAAATCTCAAATTTTACCATGTATCGGGTTTTCCTAGACCACCACAAATATATTAAATAAGGTGTCTTTTCAAAAATAACTTATCTTTCCTCATAGGTCTACAACTCTTTACTTTAGATGGCTCCACTTACAAATGCTCACTTGGGGTTTGTACGGTGTCCTGTGCCAACAGTGAAAAAGTGAACACACTCTCCACTAAGACGGTATGAAAGTGTCTGAGATTTATTCGCCAGGCCCATCATCTTTAACCTCCCTCTCTGCTTACAGAGCCTCTTTTCTCTCTAAATTTGCATGCTGTCCTTAAAAGAACTCAAGGTGGGTACCTGATAAGAAGAGAGTGAGAATCGGAAAACGAAGGAACAGGAGGGGAAAAATGTGGGTTCAGGGACTAGAGATAATTTTCTTAAGCCACTGCCACCCAGACAGAGCAGCACCCCCACATCCCAAAGTGCCCATCTTCAAAGTTTCCTCCATGGATTAGGAGAACAAAGGAAGGTGAATTCCTTAGAAGCAGACGGAAGCAGGAGGAACGTATGGAGAACGATGGAGCCCGTAATAAGAGTTAAGCTTTTATTTATGCAATTATGTTGAGATTTATCTTAAGAATATAAGCACATATGAAAAGGCTGACTAGGACAGAGGACTGTTTAGTCTTTCCCACTCGTTTGGCTTTTACTGGTCACGCAGCAAGTTTCTCCGACGTGAAAAAAGAAGATAAAATTAACACGACAACTGGAAGCCGTTAACGACATAACAACATGCAAACTCCTCAGTCTTTAAAAGCATCGTTCTTTTGGGTATTGACCTTTAATGTTGTTAATAGTCTGAATATCGGCAAGTGGAGCACACAACATTTGTATTTCTTTCCCAGAGTATCCAATTTTATTCTGAATGTATTTGACATTTGAAAATGGGGCATTAACCCTAAGTACGGATTTCAGATTCAAGATCTATACTGTCATGGTAAAGCAAATAAATAAACCTATTTTCTCGTCCCACCCCGTCCCACCCCCCTTCCCTCCCCCATTTCTCCAGCTCTCAGATTTAGAGTAATTAAATTCTCAGAGTCTTTTTCTCTGAGCCTCGTGAGGCCAGTAGGGTGAAAATTCCATGGACTGACTGTAGCACAAATCTCTCATAGGTTTTGCATAACTCGCCCTGGCCGTAGAAATTGAAATTATAAGTAAAATGTTCTAATATCTTGTGGGAGCTTCTTTGCTTTAATGTTTCTACACTTCACAGACACACTTGTAGCTCAGCTCCTTAAGTGTGTGCGGCTCCTTAAAGACACACACATCCCGAACACCCCCCCCCGCCGCCGCCTCCAACACTCTAAGGACTACACAGTTATGAATATTTTCTACAGCACTCAGTGCACTTCACATTTTTCTAAGTTCATATCAATCCCAGTAAATGATTGAGGGTTTTCATTTGCGGAACGTAAATTCCGAAGTGACACGGGGTCACAGCACAAGTGTTCCATCTACTTTCTCTTGCCACGTGGTCGTCATGCACCAGTTAAAATCAATGCAACCTCATTAGAGAAAATTATGAAAAATTAAAGCTATCAGAGAGATCTTTTGTTGCCGGGTAGGAGTCTGGTAGCCATTGCACTGGATACCGGCGGGACTCGCATTCAGAGGCTGCTGTGGAGATTTTAAGAACCCTTACTAATTAGGATTGGAAATTGATGGCTTTTCACAAGGCACGGCAATTACCGCAGTAAAGGAGAACAGCGCGGCGGAGTGGACTTAAATGAATGAGTTTGTTTTTAGCCCACAGCTTTATTGAGCGCAGATGCTTGCTGACATTCAGGCCGTCTTTGAGTGTTAGTCATAGCGATGGTATGTGGTAGGAAAGCGAGACCTAGCAAGGAGAAAAATGACCATTGCTCTGTCGGAGAAAGAAGGTGAACAGGCACTTCCTGATGAGAATGTGACACCATTTTGATTCCTAGGCTTGACAATGAGTGTTATCCGTTGTTGTGTTTAACGCAGTCTAAGAATCCGAACAGGTTTTTGTTTCTCAATGTTTGTCTGGATTTACAGCAATTAAAATAATGTTAAAATATGTGCGTTTTTTTGTTGTTTATTTTAACCCCTGAGCTTTCACTTAGACCGTTTCAAGGTGCCAGTTCAGCAGTTCCTCAATGTGTTTTTTTTTTATTTTTGACTTTTACTGTATATGGCCATTCGATCCGTTTTTATCAGTTTTTCTCTGAAGTTCAGTTTAATTTCGGTCAGCTTTCTTGGTTTTTACATTCTAGCTATCATAACGCATAATACCCAATGATATTAAGGACAAATAAATACATTAGCCTGTTTAATGTTTTTTTTTTTTTTACTCACAACCAGAATGTTCTATACCGGACATTATTATTATTATTATGCTGAATTTTAATCAGGGTTTTTCCTGCATTGGTGCCTATCAGAACCGTGTAATCGAGCATCGCACCTAATGATTATTTAAAACTAGTTTGCTAGCAAAAATCAACCTGACATTATTGAGTCAGTGTGTTAGCTAGCATTAACCAACTTGATAAAGCAGATCAGCCCTGACATGAGCATACTCACTAGTTCTACCTGGATATGTTTCACAGGTATGCTTTGTTTTGGAGCTCGCTGTGTTTTGTGATGTAGAGACTAATAAAAAAAAAGATGCAGGAAGAAGACTCGCACGTAACACGTATACCAAATAAGGCCGGACGGTGGAAAGGCAACTTAAGTTCATGTTGAAAGAGCACTCAAATGGCAACAGAAACACTACTGTGGTACACGCGTTACACAAAATGGGCGAGTGAATTTCTGCATTTTCATCTTGGAGGATTGCCGCAAAATGTTCTACATACGATTTTTTTTTCAATAAATTAAAAAAGAACAAATAGAAATAGAATAGAAAGAAACAAATAGAAATAGAAGAAAGTAACAAATTTGTCATCATGAAATTGTTCACTTTCCTGATTTTAGAGCAAATCTCCATGACTCCTTGTCGTATCTGGTACCTTGTGCTCTTCCTGTTGTCTGTGATGTGAGCAGCAATGCTTTACATATACTTGTACTTATATAATTGCTGAGTGGTCTTCTGGCCCTGTGCACTTAATTAAATGGTAGAGATGGTCAGAGCATAGCTCAGTTCTCCTCTCTGCTCATCATGCCCTGCTCCTTCCTCCCACAAGGGAATCGATGGCAATGCAAAAGCTTTGTGTAATCTATAACTCGCATCACTTGTGCACTGCCAGCAGTTCAGCTAAACTCAATTAAGAAGAGTTGAGTTTGGGGCTGATTGGATGCATGAGTGGGTGTGTGTTTGTGTGTTTGTGCAAGTGAGAGAAAAATGGTGTGTGTGTGTGTGTGTGTGTGCATGTGTATTTATGAGTCTGTCTGTTTGTGTGTGCATGTGTATTTATGAGTCTGTTTGTTTGTACAGGCCCAATCCCATCCTGGCTTCGCTTTCGGCAGTCTGTTACTGTTTCAGCTACCATCCTGAAATAAAACATCTCGCCTCAATCAGTGCATCTCTTCACCTCCCTGCCTCTCTCTTCTCCATCCCCACCCACCCATGTGGAGGAAACGATGCATGTTTTTTTTTTATTTTTTTTTTTTTGCGCATGTTGAATTTTATGCTACCAGCTCGCAGGAATAAATGATTGCTCTTCAGTTGGATTTGACATGGCCAGTAATTCATGTCCTCAGGAGAAAGTGATCAGATGTCTGTGTGTAAGAATAATGACCAGCACACTGTTCAAACAAGTGTCTGCCTCCACAGATGATGAAACACCCAAGTCAGCTGGAAAAAGAGCAGGAACTCAGGTTTTTTTTTTTATTATTTTTTTTTATTATTATTTTAGATTTTATTTTACTGCATCTTATCCTTTCTAAGCGCCACCTTAACAAATTGGAAATGCATGTTATTACCTGCATTTGACAGGTGCACTTTTTTTTCCTGCTGTTAATTGTACTAGTGCATCTCTAAATTAGAATATCAAGGGAAAAGTGCATTTTATTTGTGTGTGATTTAATTCAAAACGAAAAACTTTCATACGTTCCGTATTCATTACACGTAACATGAAATATCTCAAGCCTTTTTTTTTTGTCATAATTGTGATGCTTATGTCTTATAGCTCATGAAAGTCAGAAATCAAACCTTGGATTCTGCGCCTCTCCGCTCTTCCTCCAGACTCTATGACCTTGATTTAAAAACGAAATGCAAAATTTTCTTTACCACTGAGCAACAGTCCTGTTTGTTTCCTCCTTAGCCCAGGTAAGATGCTTCTGGCTTGATATTAGGATAGTTGTAGCCCCTTTCCTGAAGACTTCTGTGTGTGGTGGCTCTTGATGCACTGACACCAGCTTCAGTCTCCTACTTGCGAAATGTTCCTTGAAGTTCTTGAATCGACTTTTTCTTCATCGCTGTTGCTTGTTCACCTTTTCCCACCACACTTTTCCCTTCCAGTCAACTTTATATTAATACGCTGTGGAGGGTGCCAGTGATCGTCTTCTGGTCAAATGTCAAGTCAGCGGTCTTCCCCATGATTGCAATACACAGTGTTTATATTGTTTGAATAGTTATTTACTCACATTAAATATTCTAAAATTTTGAGATTTGAGTTGTAGACCATAATTATCAAAATTAAAATAGAAAACCGCTTGCCATATCTTAGTTTACATGTAATGATTCTAGAATATCACTTTCTTAAATAACTGATGGAAAATATTGCACTTTTTTCATGATATTAATTTTTTTTTGTCATGCACTAGTATATTCCAAGTACTGACGGTGTTTTATAAGATCTGTCCATGATGGAGTAACGAAGGCCATTTCTTACGGCTAATATTAATAACCATCTAGTCCTTCATATGCCAGTGATGGACGACTCGGTTTTCAAAATGACCTGATGTGAAATCTGACTATCATCGTAGTTCATCCAGTACAGACATGCTGTTTAATCAGAAGCGCAATGTGCTATTCAATTAAGATAATGCACCATGTTTAACCACCATTCTGCTAAGCATCTGTGTTGCATTCTGCTACTTCTGTATTATAAATCTGTATTTCTGTGAGAAGATCTGGGCCATTACAAGCTGCTGTTTAAGCCCGTCCTGGAGCTTAGATGGACACAGGTATCGGTTTAGATTTTGGTACAGATTGTAGAGTTTGCAGGATGGACGGTCCATGTCAGTCTCTTCTGCATGGATTCCTCCTCTGACTGTGTTCCCCTCCTGCTCGATATGCCGTGAAATGGCTTTCTGTAGGCCATTAGCGCTGAAGGAACCGAGTCGCTAGGACAGGCCTTCCCTGTAGCCTTCATTACACAGAGCACTCAGCTTCACACTGTGGCTGCCGCTGTTGCTGCTGCTGCACGACCATATGTCAGTCACACTGAAAACCCACCGCTGATCTAGAGGAGCTCAACAAGTTGCTGTCTGTTTTATGCTGCCTTTGTATGAAACAGTGAATGGACAGGGTTTCATTAAAGTCTCTTATGTACTGCAAGCTTCTGGGCAGACTGTAAAAATAGGAAAAGTCGTATATATATATATATATATATAATATACGTAATATATGAATGAAGTGACTAAGGACCAAGCTTTAGTGAAGAATTAAGGTCTCAACCATTTGTACAGTTTTCAGGTGAGTGGCACAGTATAGAACTTATATTCAGTTTAAACTTCTAAAGCACTCCAATACACTGAGAAGTGAACAGCCAGAATATTTCTCTTTAGGTCCTGTTCCACTTGCCTTGTTTGTTAGTTTACAGAACCTGAAGATTGATTTCTTTATGTAAACAGGCCAGGAGTAATCATATTTGGCCATGTACTTACTGCAGAACCAACACATTTATCATTTAATGCATCTTAATGTATGCGTTTAGGCCTGAAATCAGTGCACCAGGGAAAGAGCAAGAGCAAGATTAATTTAAATGCAGGAAAGGGTTTTTCCATGACTAAACTCATTTGGAGGTTATTAACATTTAACAAGTGCCATTTTCAGCCTGAGATGTTGACCCTGTTTGGACAAACACTCGATAATGCCACAGTTAGGTGTTATAGGTGGTCAGATGAGATTTGTTCGGAGGCACCACCTGCCTGCACGGCTCTAATATGGAGATTTGGTGACGGGGTGGAAAGCCACATGTCCTGCCATTTGGCCGGGTTGTGACCTCGCACTTCTCTGTGCAGCACTGTTTGCTCGGCCCACTCGCTCTGCGCTGGGTTTAATCAGAGTGATTGAATATTCATGAGCTCAAAACCATCATCTTTGGGAGAAGTGGGAAATGCACTCGTTCCTCCGAGTGACCTGGAGTTCACAAATACACACACTGGAGACATTGGATTGCACTCTGACAGCCGCACGTACACACTTACGCAGTCACACTGATTATCTTGGGAATACACATAAATCTGCATACAGTCAAGCCCACAAGAGGGTTTTAGTGAATGCCTGTGAAACCGAAGCATTTTTAACTTGCTTTTGCAGATGCTATCAGCCATGTTTGGGCAAAGGATTTATTTCATCTCAGCTAAGAGCCACTCTTCAAGCCCCTCTCTCTCTCTCTCTCTCTCTCTCTCTCTCTCTCTCTCTCTCTCTCTCTCTCATTCTCACTCTTTCTCTCTCTCTCTGTTGTACTCTGTTCAACACTTCACCTCGAGGTGCATCTCGCCATGAATCTCACTATCTCTCACATACAGTGTGTTGCCTGAATTCACAAGATAATCTTTGAGCGAGACGCTTCAGAAATCAGGTTCAAATAAAGGAACCTTGTCATTAGGAGTTTTTAATCTTATCCCTGTCTCACACTATTACCTGGTCTCAGGGTTAAGGTCGCCGTTAGAAGTTGTTTCCACAACGATCAGGTTCTTTTTAAACGGAGTGCAGGTTGGGTTCAGCTGAAGGCACTGGTTTGGAGAAAGGTAATCCGGAGTTAAATGTCTGTTCATCAAGAGCAACATACTGGGCAAGATCTGTTATTTTCACTCATCTAGTGTTGTCTAAGCTCCTTAAGGTTTTATCCGAACACGTTTATTGTAGGTAGATGCCATAGTTCCTCTTCTTGATTTTTTTTCCCAGAACACAGTTTGCAGTCGTCTTAGCTTTGCCTTTATTGATCATGAAATAAGTCCGGCCCACCATCATTTCGTTTTGTCTGATCATTAGCTCAGCATCGTACACTGGCTAATGTCACATAGCATCATCTTTTTTTCAGAGCAGTGTGAGTTAATGAGCTTAGTCTTGGACAGATACCAGTATAAATATTGATGCATTTCTTATATATTACAATCAGTAGCTAAATGACAATCTACTCTGGAATGGTGCTTAATGTGCCGCTTTGCGAAAATGATAATGCGAGTGAAGAGAGCTATGTGCAGTCCGCTGCATTGCCAAATCATCAAGGACATGAGGTAGTCCAAATGTGTTCTAAATCTTTATTGCAGAACACTTGGGAATATGGGATACCCATGGGAAAAATCTGAGTCCTGCACTGGCACTCTGCTGTAGTATCATGCACTAGGAGCTGACTGCTCTTTCCCAGTCCATAAGTGTTTTGTTCCCCTTGGGCTCGCCTGCTTCACAGTCTCTGCCTGGCCTTGTTCCACACTAGCCTAAAGGACTATTTCAACTAGGGGGAAAAAAAAGATCCTTGACTCCATGAGAATTCAAAAACGCTTCATTCTAAAATGCCTGTGAAAAATGTACAAAGGCGGAAGCGCTGAGCATCCGACACTGAATAAAGGACACGTATTTCCTCCCTCTTTTCATCAGTAACGCTTTGTCATTTACCTAGTCCATTTTTGCCCCTCTCACAACCTGTCTCTCCATTCATAAGTAATGCATGCCTGTCCCTTTATCTCCTAGCTGTGAAGACATGGCCTCAAGACATTTCCATGTTCAGAGTTACTGAGGAGAAATGTGCTTAATTTGCAGGCACTGGGCCAGCCATTATAAGCATGGCAGAGAGAGGTGGCAGCTCAGCGAGCGTATATTTAAAACCAGTTCATTGAGACGGATGACACAATTTCCCACTTATTGCCCTCGGAAAAGCAGCCAGTTTTCCATAATGGCCCTAACCTTCAATCCGTCAGCCACTGCTAAATCTACTGGAATAATTTCCTCATGGATTATATGTCAGTATTTATAATTTATTAAGTTGCCTATATATGTCAGGCTTAAGATTCTCACAACCTCAAATTTCTATCACCCTCATCGTGTTTATACGGATAGAAAAAGACTCCGTAAGAGCGAGAAGTCTGTTAGAAAATGAAGAGACTGGTTTTGAATTTATTAAAGTGCCTGAAATGTACGAGTAGGGTTGTGGGGTATGACACTGTGCGTTGAAGCTCTGATATTTGAAGAGGTTTCTCTAAAATCTGTATGTTAAATGGATAAGCACCTCTCTTAAGAGATTAAGATGTTATGTGGCTCTTCCACAGGTTTGAGATGGTGGTTAGTCCAGGACGGATGCTGGACCGCTCAGCTCCTTCCTGTTTTTAGTAACATAATCTAACCTCCTACCCCCTCCTCATGACTCCTGACGCTAAATCCCCAATAAGCAGCCTTTGTGAGCTGCTCCCTCGCAGCCTTTCAGGCCTTGATTATGGAACCGGCAGGTATTTCAGAGAGGGAAGGGAACTTTCATCACTGTTCTTAATGCGGAGGAGGAAAGGAGCGGGAATAAAGCTGAGCTTAGGCAGAACCAAAAACGACTCACGCTATTCATGTCATCTAATCAGTTCTGTAGTAATCCATTACAAGCAGTGTGTGACAGGAATGGATGAGTGTGCTAAAACTCTGAGTGAGTGTGTGTGTGTGTGTGTGTGTGTGTTGGTTCTCTGTCTGACTGCACACTCTCCTTCTTTTTAACAGATTCCTGTCAGGAGTCCAGACCCCAGACTGGCTCCCCGCTATGAAGATGTGGAGCGCCAGTATGCCTCCCTGCCCAGGTATGGCCACTTATCTGCCCATATGGAAACACCAGCAATGATATAAGTGTTGGGGAATAAGTGAGACAAAGGGTGTAACTTGTACTAGAGTAAAAATAAATAAATAAATAAATAAACTGTGACAGAGAGACCAAACGGCAAGTAAAAACTTTCCTCTTTCAGAAGAACTCACACTTTCAGTGTTTATTCTTTAAAAAAAAATAATAAAATGTGTCTAAATGCTTTCTTACTGCATTGCCTGCCAGCCGAGTTTTTAGACTGATGGTCTTCTTAGCCCGAGTCCTAGTGAACCAGTATCAGGATGTATTCATTGATAGAAACCTCAAATCACTTATGTAAGTCGCTCTGGATAAAGGCGTCTGCCAAATGCTGTAAATGTAAATGTAGACCAGAGAACAGAGAGGTGTCGGAGAGCAATAAATTAGACACATAGAGAAAGTACATGAACCGTGATTAGTCAGAGAAGTGAAGAATGTAAGAATGAAAATGCAAGAACAAAAGGGAAGTTAGAAATATGGTAGGGAGAGAGGATCGAAAAACAAGGCGCAAAGAATGAATATGAATGGGAGAGGAGGAAAGTGGCGAGCTGCCGGTTTCTTTCTCTCTCACGCAGTGCTGAGTAATCCTCTTTAAAGCTTATAATTAAATCTGGAGTGTCTGCCTTCTGAGGCCCTCTCCGCCTGGGAATTCACCTGATCCTCTCCAGGGAGACGGGCCGGCACTGCAATTCGATATCTCACTGCAACACCGGGCTTGAATCAGCTTACAGCATTGCCGTGTCTTTTACTCCATCTCTCACTCCATCCGCACTGATGGGTGTGAAGACCAGCTCAGATGATTAACATCGACCAGCAAACAATAAACGCTAACCAGGATGAGTATGTCTGGGACGGCTCAGAACTTTTACAAAAGTGTCATCTTAGGATTCATGACATACTGCCGAAACAATACATGACTGCATGACTTATAATTCAGGGATGAATCATAGCTGCAAGACATTTATAATTTCAGAAATGTTTTTCAGTACAGACGTTTGCATATTATCCCCCAGGGCCCACTTTTCTCCCTTAATGTTACCTTGTTGCTCCAGTTCCATTATAATGATGTGTTTTTATGCTGACATGATTGCGGTGGGCCTTAGCCACACAGCCCGTCACTAACCCTAGCCCCACTTGTTATTCTAACCCTGACTGTTGAGCTCTCCTGTAGCCAGAGCTGAGGTCACTGGTCCTCGCAGGTGGAGGAAGGTTGTCGGCCTGTTAGACCGAGCGCACACTCCTCCATATGTGCCCAATTATAAACATGACCCAAATAATATCTACGCTCATTATCCAGGCCGCTCGGCCAATCAAGAGAGCTGCACACCCCTCCCTACCCGAAGATTATTGGATTAGCTGGCCAAGTCAAAGTTCTGTTTGATTCCAGCAGGGTTTTCATTGGATAGTTAGGGTGATAATTGGGTGATTAATGTGCAGATGGAGGCCTCTTTGGCTGAACTCAGGGTGATGAGGCACAGTGACGCAATTGCTCCCAGTCCTATAGAGTGTAAACCAATCACCACATCACCTACGCTTTCTGGCGCACACTCACTCACTCATTCACACTCGCATGCTTCTCCGTCTCTCTCAGTCAGTACTGAAACCAAACACGCTTTCGTAGAGTTCTTCCAACCCCTTAGCAAAAACCAACAAAGTTTTGGAATATCTGACACTTTTGCCCTTATATGGAGACGTTTGACTGAACATTGAGGAGACTGTTTTGTTGTTGCCCCCTCCCACCCCCCAAAAAAACTATAGCTTTAGGTTTAGCATCACATTAATCGATGTATTAATAATCGTGTAAGTGGAAGGTCCTCTCAATGATAGTAAGGTGTGTGTGTGTGTGTGTATGTGAGAGAGTGAGACTTACACTGTGAGGTCCTATGTCGAGGACCTGCTGGCCTGCCTGTGCAGCGTAAACGAGTTTGAGATCTGCTGCTCTGAGATCCTAACAGGGCTTAAGAGACTTGTTGGAGCATTTTTGGACATTTGTTAGTACAGCATTCACATGTCAGTCAGACGTACAGGAGAGCTGTCAGATTCAGAACTGAAAATGCCAGAAAAAGAACTTGTGACAAGAAAGAGGGAAAAAAAAAGGTTACATTTGATGAGAGCTCTGAAAATAATGCCATATTTCCATTGTTCTGCCTGTTCAATGTTGCCTTGGCAACCAAGCATCCACCATCTGTGCTAGGCTGGACCTCCTCACCCCTTTTTTTTCCCCACTCTCTCCATCTTTTTTCCTCTTCTTCTCTTGCCTGTAATTTCTGCCTCCATTTATTTCCTCTTTTCAGACACATTGACTGGTCCTGTAGCATTCAGGATTAAGTGAACGACCACAGTTCTACTGTATTAGAGTCGCAGGATGGCATAAGGGCAAGTTATAATGCATGATTATCAAATACAGTTATACATGTATGTATTTTCCAACATATTTTCAAATTATTCATTCTTTTCACATCCACTTTAATCGTTGTGTGCACCATAATAACAGTACCTGTATTTTCTAGGTAAATTCATGAAACTAACTTACTTATGTGCTGCCTTTTCGTTTAAGAGAGGTTTTCCAAATTTCAGAGGAAGGTATGAGAACCCCAATTCCTCGAAGATACGCTGCATAACACACTAAGGCCTTGTTCACACGGGCGTTAAAATCGAGCGTTTTTCTGGCGTTTGTAGCGTCCGGTAAGCACGGATCAAGCGCCGAGGGTTTTCTGCACATTGGAGTGAATGAGTGCGTTCACACAAGCTTCCATGACGTGCGTTTGGCCGGCTGCACATTTATACGGCATCAAAATGTTGCATGCAGCTTTTTCTTGGCGTCAAAATCCCAACGCTTTTACTGCGTTTTCTTCACGTTCATTTTACGCTTTGGAGGACCGAATATATCCCATGATCCTACATGCTATACATAGGGAAATGTGGAAAAAAAGCAGGGTTAGGGCTTTCATATCCACTGCCCGACACTGCCCCCACAGGTAAACACACAAACTACAATTTGGGCTGCAAGCTGGAGTTAGACAGAGGCAAACGAACGCCGGTGTAGAAGTCAATCGAGCCCCACTACAAAACACAACATAAATGTCTAGGACGTTCTGAGCGTGTTCGTTTATCCAAAAATTTAACGCCCGTGTGAACAAGGCCTAACGCTGATCATGAGGAATAAATGAATGACTGAAAGACGTAATACTCCTCTGAATGATATTTACACCACATTAGAACATAAAGGGTTATATTATGTAATAACGGTGTTATTACACTTTGTCACCCAATCCTCTCTCACAGATGGCCATGTAAGGAAATGTTTAAGAATAAATTCATGCCTCCTCACGTTCTCTATTACATGTATGTTTGCAGGTGTTCTGTTTGCTGCAGCTTTTTTTTCTGTCTGTCCATTCATCCAGTCATTCATTAAATGCTTCACCTCAGGCTCATTTTTCCTCCAGCCGCTCCACTTAGTCCCACCTTTCCCTCAGGTAGGCTCCGGAAAATAAAGGTGCTCTTTATATCCAATCAGCTGTGAAATCCAGCTCCCCGCGCTAGCCAACTTCTCCTCAATCGCATCAATAAGCACACAGGCGTGAGTTTATTAGAGCAAAGCTCATTTAGTACAGCTCGGCCCACCAGGCATCAAGCAGCATCCCATTAGCGCACCAGGCAGGTAACAGACGGAGAACGTTAGGTTAATGGTGTAATCAGGCACGGTTTAATTTATCGATGGTTTCATTGGCTGCTGTGGTAGAGAACAATCAGTCGCGATTTCAGGCGCTGAATGAGTTGGGAGCTTGGCATTTCTTGCAACGTTCCTGAGCCACACTACAAAGCCGTGGGCCTTATTCGACAGGTGCCGACCTTCAGCATTCTTCTGCTGCGTCTCGGAAAGGAATTCTCCCTGCGTGGGCAGCTTTTCAGATCAAAAATCCGCGGAGCTATTTCTGCCTGCACAGCAGCACAGACACCGAGACCACTTAACCACCTAATTCATCCTTTTAAGCATGCTCTACCTGCCACCACACACACACACACACACACACACGTGCACACATACACGGGGAGAAATGTTTTAATGTACAGTCTACATTTTTTTTGCCACTCTTTTTCCACAAGTGTGTTTATTTAAATACCACTACAGTATTTGATACTTTTCATATTTACTTTTCGTTGGTGTTAAAACAGACATTAATACTCCTTGAAATTCACACTCTTTAGCCAACGGGAAAAACATTTCTGATTGATGGATGTCTAATATATTGAAGCTGACAGTTAAAGCTTATGATGGTAGTGTGAATGTTTTCTTGGGTTCCTTTCTCCCAATAAAAGCTTGGAATTCTAAATAATCCTGCAGGGATCTGGCCTCTTTGAGCCTCTCTGGTGGAGCCCTGCTGGGGTCTTGTGACTCGGGGGTGGGGTGGGGTGGGGGGGGGGGGCAGC
>JAOVYU010000060.1:19876992-19887311 GCA_025674565.1 Synodontis membranacea | reverse complement strand
TATATTCATGTTCTAACATCTTGCGTACAGGTTAAAAAAAAATCAGTGTCTGAAATCTGGACACCGCATTAACATTAATACATAACTGATGGGCAGTTTGACCTTACTGATCAATTCTTGTCATGTTGGCAAGTACGTGTCCATTAATTCCAGCTCAGCTATGCATATCCATATCCATATCAATCCCCTTCACCTGCACTCCATCTACTATATCTAAACCCTTAGCTCAGCATTTTAGGTCTGTGCTACATCTAAGTTTTTTTTTTTTTCTTGACTCGGGGCAGGACACCACAATAAAGACATGCCAATGTGGGGGCAATTACAAGAACCACGTGCGTTTTCTTCTCTTTACATGTTTATGTTAGCACTGTTTTGTTATAGTGTTATTAACATGGGTGAGGCGGGCATCGCTTTCCAGAAATACTCTCCGAACTGATCGGTAGGGTTCTTTTTTTTTTTTTGCGGCTTTGGACGTTGGCGTGGCGTTTGCATGTGTGTCTCCTTCGCCCTGTCTTTTTATAACTCGGCCGAGCGCTCCTCTTTAATCACACACCGGGTGGGAAGGAGGGGGAGAAAGAGAGAGAGAGAAAAAGAGAGAGAGAGAGAGAGAGAGAGAGAGGGAGGGAGGGAGGCGGTCCGAGGAGCTGCGTGTGTGTAACGCGATAGCTGCGCCGTCCCGATGCCATTACACACTCTCTCTCACACACACGCTGTAGGCTGCAGCTCGGAGCCACATCTCTTTCTTTCCACGCGGTGGAGAGGAGTGCAGGCAGCGCAGTGGCGCACGCGGAGGACTCCGGACACGGACGCGCTCCACGCACGGAACATACGATTTATCCTCCACCCCGTTACCATCCCCTAACGCGTTCACCTGCATTGGTTTTTCCCCCCATTTTCCTGCAAGTGAGGAAAGTCAGAGAAAGAAAAAAAAAGAAAACCCTTAGACACACCTGGTGTCATCTGGATCGCACTGGATAAGAGCTTCAGTCACTTTTTCATTACCAAGCGCGAAGAAACCAAGACACCTGAACTTAACCCAGCGCGGTGTTAGTGCTCTGACTGCACTGCCATGGTTCCTGATCAGACTCCAGCAAGAAAAGTTCTTTAAACAGATAAACTGATTTAGTAACACTTAATGTTTTGTTGCTGCTGTTGTTGTTGTTGCCTGTTCGGCGTCATGGGCATGTTGGTGAAGCGCGCGCTCTGATCCGAGTTGTTGAAGAATAGCGCGCGTAACAGGAGAGCGGAGGAGAGGACACAAGTCATCATCATCATCATCATCACCGTGCTGAAGAAGCTTCTTCTCAGTGGATAAACCCGTCTCTCCGCGCCGAAGGAGAAGCCTGGGTTCAAGAAACAAGACTTCCACTTCCACGCTTTTCTCTCTCTCTCTCTCTCTCTCTCTCTCTCTCTCTCTCTCTCTCTCTCATTCCCCTCCAAGGGTGACACATTTCACCTGGAAAGATGGATATAGCCAGCAGACTGTTTGGATGCTTACTCTTATTTTATTTCTCATCGCTGGTTCACGGAGAAGACGGTAAGTTAAAGAGAGGAGGGTAAAGACATTTGCCTTCACATCTGTATGCAACAGACGGATATTCCCCCCCCCCCTCTCCTTACAGTTTTCAGTGTTGCGTTTATCTTTTGCTCTGAACCCCAGATTGTGTTGTGTTGTAATATCAGAAGGTGTATTGAGGGAGATCCGGAGGCAACTGGTGTGTTCAAAAAAAAAAAAAAAAAAAAAAAAATGTTTTAAAGTACAAATGCATTAGGACAAATAAAGCTTTTTCCACTATGAGAGACGCAATGCTTTGGCGGTCTGGCAGGAGAACAGGAGCGCAGAACCATATTTATTTTATTTTATTTTATTTTATTTTATTTTTACCAAAAAAAAAAAAGGTTTGTTCAATTCTGACTGTTCTGTTGAAGCTCACGTACCTTTGATCTTGTGTTATCAGCTGTGCGTCACAAAAGGGAAATTAGTGGCGTGTCGCTTGGTCGCGCGCTCTCCTGAAATTTATTTATTTATCTATCTATTTATTTATTTTATTTGTTTATTTCTGCACGAATGGGATCGTTTCCCAGCCCTCATTAAGTAAGCATGCATTAGGCTGTTTATACGGGGTAATTAAAAGCTGTGCGCTGAAGAGATGCGCGGTTCTGCGTTATCAATATTTTTTTTCCCCTCCATCACTTTCTGAGCCAAGGTTTTGTGCGTTTGAGGTCTCGCAGCTTTCCGTCCACGTAGATTTATTACTCAAGCCCTGTAAGACCTGTGGAGGTTCCTGGATAGTTCTCGCGTGCTCGTGATCGGCTTCCATTACCTGATCCAGATCCCGATCCTGATCCGTTATCTGCGCGCTTCTCCATCCAGAGTCGGTGTTAGACCCAGCCTGAGTGTTAGTGTGGGGAAAAGGTTCAATACCAAGTCCAAGTCCAGTGATTCAAATCAAATAATTGCACACAAGACCAAAAGCAAGCTGAGCTCTGATCCCGACCAGATCTGCTCACTTCACTCCAGTATTCTTTGCAGTGGTGAGAGAGATTTTGTTCTGGTGATCATGTATAAAGAGCTCCGCGTCTGAGGTGGGAACTGTAATGCAAAGATGAACTTTGTGCAGATCACTGCCATGGAGTCCAGTTTTTCGAACAAAATTCCATCGTAACCATTTACGCATGTATTTTAAGCAACTTAAAAAAAAACACAACCAAAAAAAACAACACCAAAAATAAATTTGAAAAATGCTGCTATTTGATATTTTCATAATTTTAATTTTATTTTCGTAAAAATTGTGTGCGGTTTAAATGTATTAGAGGGCTTTAACAGAAACCTGGAACATTTATTGAGTTTCTCAGTTGTCCAGGACACTGATGTTAGTGAAATCATTTTTAAAGCCTTAATACATATATCTCAATGCTCAGAGCCTAAATATCGTGGTTTTATTCTTTTCTAACTTGTTTCCTCATTTCTTTTCTGAGCTGTGGCATCGGACACACAAGGGGCTTTTCCTCAGGGACCCTTTCTGAAAGCGCAGATTTCTCCCCAACAAACAGCCACTTCATTAGTCTAGTTACCCTTCTGAATGGCTGTGTCGGATCTGTTAATGCCGAAGAGAGAGAGAGTGGGGAAGAAAAGATGTTCTTGAGAGAGGATACTTGTGTTTGGGGTGGCAGTCGTGCCGAGAACTGCTGTGTTTGCGACGTGTGGCAGAAGAATACATGAACAACACACCGGGATGACTCCTTCTGGTCTGGTAGTCAGAAGTGAATGGAGAGAAGCAGTGGTTATATGAGCTGGAGCAGTTCAGTCATCGGGGATATGTGATAGCATGGAAGAGCTCTCCGCGATTAAAAAGCAGTTCATTATCAGCTGAAGTCCGCTTGGTGAAAATGGAAAATCTTGTCAGTCAGTCGCTGCTGTTGTCTTCCTGCTTTGCTCTGCCCTGGTAGTAGCCCTGGCCAACTCAACATATTTAAAAATAATTTTTGTATCTGTGTGTGTGTGTGTGTGTGTGTGCGTGTGTGTGCACTCACGCTCTCAGTGTGGTCACTGCTCATTGTGCACTGCACTTCTTTGGCCAGTCATTGGGTCACCTGCGCCTTTGCATTTGCCCCAGCCTGTAAACACCACCAGCAGCAGGCAGTTCTGGTTCTGGTGGTGTTTACAGGCTGGGGCAAATGCACACACTCGCCTGGCCACCTGTGGAGCACCAGCACTGTAAACAAGCACCAACATGGCATGTGCAGGCTGCTGCTCGTGGCATTTGCACAGCGTGGCCAGAATTGAGCTTTAATATCAGGCCTTATTAGGTTTTCTGTGTGCTTTCAGTTGGCTGATAGCAGGTTGGCTGCACTTTCGGCTGCCTTTCTGAGGGGACTTGGAAAATATTTATTCTTTCTAGCCAGTTGTTTCACAGGATACCAAGGGGATCTGATCTCTTTAAAAGAAAATTTCATCGGAGGGTTTTACCCATTTGTCATTTTCTGTTTTTTGCCTTTCTGTGTTTTTGGGTGGTTTTGTTTTTTCTTAAATATCGCACAGGTTTTTTTCTGTACTGTTTCCGCTTTGGTGTGAGTAAGTGAGCAGTGTGTTTTCTGACCCATCTGTCTGTACGTTTGTGTGTGTTTGTTGGGGAGAGAGAGAGAGGTGCAAAGTCAGGTCCAGTCCAGCCTCTCTTCTTATTTTTTGTACTGTTGTCACACACACACACACTGATGAGACGCAGATGTAAGACTTTGGCACCCACTGAGCAGCACCGGTGTGTGTGTGTGTGTGTGTGTGTGTGTGTGTGTGTGTGTGTGTGTGTGCATGCATGCATATGTGCTAACAGCAGAATCGCAGGAGAGAGTAGATTAGTGCATTCCTTGCATACAGACCAAACCCTCAGTCAAGGTTATGCCATGGAACACTGTGGATATTCAAGAAGTCAAAGCTCAGTGGAAAAATGGCATGGACAGTGTATCCTCTCTCTGTGTTGATTTTTCAAATTTATTGCCACCCCGCAGTATCAGTTCAGAGGTAAAGCAAGAATAATTGCAGAAGGTTGAGTGGCAAGCCAGTTAGAACAGCATCTGTTGCTGTCAGATCTAATTGAGCAGAATTGGATAAATGTGTGGTATCTGTGCAAACAACAGCCATTATGGAGATTGTAGTTGCCGTATCTTGTTGTCATGTTGCTTTGTTTTTCACATCTCTTTTCGGTAGAACAATCAAGTCCTCTTTAAGGGAGGATGCGCCTCTAAAGCTGCCAAAAAAAGAAGGTCAGCTATTTGCATTTGGGACCGTAAACAACTATTCCTTTATTCCATCTCTGTTCCTGTCCTTCGTTTAATTCCTCCCGAAGTCGATTTCAAGAAACGTGCTGAAGTAGCGCTATCGCAATGAAATCCAAAACAAGAAAGGAAGCCATAAATAATGCAGCTCTGTTCTCCTTCTCTGTACCGTTTACTGTTCCTTATGGCTTGGGAAGGAGTGATGAATGAGATAAGTTTAGGATTGCATGCGTACACACAGGCAGCTCTAGAGTGCAGTGCGGTGTTTCCTTTCTAAGGAGAGGAAATGTGGGGGGAAAAAAGGAAAGAAAGAAAAAAAACAATCCGAAAGCCCGTATTGACAAATCATCGATCTCTATTTCAAGCCAGAGAAACATCAACTCAGCAGATCTCCATGCTGGCGGAGACTGTCGTGTTTGCATCCGCTTGCCCGTGCACATGGTTAATAAAAGGGCGCTCAATGATGCAATCAATCAGTCCTCGCCTGATCAGTTTATAGCAACGAGAAAATTATTTTGAGCTTTTATGAGGCGCTACTAAGATACGCTGCGACCATTCCACTGTGACCAGCTCATAATCTCTTATTTTTACTAAGACACCCGGCAATTCAGCAACACATCATCCTTTAATTCAAATCTAGTCTCAAAACACGTCATTCAGCATTATTGGACTTTCCAGAGTAAGGAAATGCAGATTTTCCGAATCTACGTAGTGCAGTTTTAGAAGATTGCATCTACCATAAAAGAAATCTACATATCGCTTTATTGGTAAGAACCGCTTCGTGGCAGTTTTGCACGCAAACACACACACACACACACACACACACTTGCACACAAACATCAAGCCTTGAGTGTTTTCTTGCCATTGCCCCAATCCCTGAGGCTGTGTGTTGCTCTGATAGCATGTGGCACAGTGTGTAGATGGATCGACTCCTTTAGCAGCACAGGCACAATAATTCATGAGGCCATCACACTGCACAGCAGCATCTCTCTCTCTCTCTCTTTCTCTCTCTCTGTCTCTCTATCTCCTTCTCTCACTCCTTCCTTCCTTTCAGAACTGAAATAAATTCTCACACAGTGGCAGGCCAGTGCTGCCGAGACCTAGAGCCAGGAGAGGAAGAGCACCCCCTAATGAGAGCCTGCAGCCTGTCGAACCAACATGCACACACACTCGCTTAGAACAGGGGCCTTCGAGAAAGTGTTAAGGTGGCAGGATTTCTAGCACAAACATGCTAAACAGCCCTGAAAATGCTGCAGGCATGGTGGGGGTCACTTAATTGCTGTCAGACAGGCAGAAGCGTTTCAAGCTATTTCTTTTTGTTGTTATTGAACAAATTTGTGTGTACGCGATGTGGTGGAGAGCTCTGTGGCCGTCGGGGGAAACGAGAGAAGGGCAGCCTGGCATATCAAATGCAGCGGAGCAGAAGGCACACCTTTAAATTTCTAATAGCCTTCCAAATGTCGCCTCTTGAAAGTCTATTACATCTCACCCAACTGGGTCTTTTTTTTTTGCGATATTTGATATGGAGAGCTGTCCACGTTGTAGAAAAAGTCATCTGTATAAGTGGTAGAGTAAGGGGAAAAGAATACAGGAAGAGTAATTTAGAATATCACGTGAATAATATGAATGCCACCATAATGTTTTGGGTTCTTCACTCGAGAACACCTGGGCAAGCGCGTTCGTCATGTATACAAGTTGACGGTGCGTTGTGGAAACGTGCCGTGGCACTCCATCAAACCTGTCACTGGCTCTCAGCCCTTTCCCAGCATCCCCAACTGAGCTTCACCATGTGGCACTGGATCAGCCCCAGATTCATGCAGTAATGCACGCGTGAACTTGGGTTGGTGTGTGTACTGTATGCGTGTTAGTCCTTGCAGAAGCGTTAGCAGTCTACTGTAGCGGTAGAGTGTTGTTTTTTCAGATCTGAATGTGTGCAATTGGTCAAGTCAGACTGCGGTTCATCAGGCCTCCCTCCCACTTACGTAATGTTTAATATGTTGTTTAAAACATGCAGCCGCTCTACTTGGCGCTGTAGCACGGGTTAAACAGCCTGGACTGGACGCTCAGGAAAACGTTATCTATTTGTATATGTGTTTGAGCTGAGTGACCTGAAAGTCTTGTAATGGACAAACTTGGTAAAACAGATCAAGGCTTAGGAGAGAGAAAAAGACAGAGAGAAAGGGCATTAAAGAAAAGATGAAAAAGTGCCCCCTCTGCGCTCCTTTTACAGAAAGGCGTCTTTGTGGCCCGAATGCTGATCTCACAGCATTAAGGTGACCTTTGACCTGAAGCAGACACACAGCCTGTATGCCATTTCCTGTCACAGGATAGTGACTCTGTGTACTAGAGGGGTGATTATTCTAAAGATGTGCAGATTGAATCAGAGATCGTGTCCCAATATTTGCAAACGGAGCACCCTTGCTTTTACATGACGGGAGACGTATGAATTCAGGACGTGTCATCTTTACATAAGTCTGTTAGGCATATGCACGTTCATTCTAACCTTTTTTTTTTTTTTTCACATGAATCGTATCCATTGTATCAAGTGATGATTCACGTAGTGTAAAAATATAGATCCCCGTTGAATCACTTGCGTTGAATCAACCGAATTGAATCTGACCTTTGTTTCATTTCCAGAGTCGTGTGGTGGGCACCGGGATGCGAGCGAAGCGGGCTATATCACTACACCTGGTTATCCACAGGAGTACCCACCTCACCAAGACTGCCGCTGGATCATCACCGCTCCAGAGCCTTCGCAGCGCATCGTCCTCAACTTTAACCCCCACTTTGAGCTGGAGAGGCTGGACTGCAGGTTAGGGGGCATTGCACGACACACGCAATTCAGAGCTTAAGTCAAGATAATGCATTTTCTCGAGCGCTTTGATTCCTGCATAGGTATGCAAAGCCTGCGTTATAGACGCTCAGACGCCGTCTTGCACAAAGGTATTTATATAACCTCTGTTAAATATGTTGAAAAGCACAAACATAAGTTACGGATACGGAACTGGTGGTGTTTCACTGAGGTGTGAGAGCTATGAATCATGGACTGCGTAGCAGATGGAGGCTTTTAAAGTTGTCAGTAGACTCAGGGCAGAAGGCCACTGATATTCAGTGCTTTTTTTTTTTTTTTTTTGGAGCAAATTCATGTCACAAGACCGCAGCGTTTCCCCTTCTTTTTTTTTTTTCTTTTTTTTTTTTTACTGTTACATTTGAACAGAGCCTGCAATCTGGCACCAGGCTGCAATTGGAGGATCTCCCGGTGCTCAACTGGAGACTACCGAGTCTGGCTTGCAGACACGTCAATGGACGCCTGCGCAGCCTACGCTTTAATTAAATATACAGTAAACAAAGCATCGCTGAATCCCAGGGATTTATGGAAATGTACAGTAAGGATTTGGGAGCATTCCTCAGGCTTGGCGGCTGCTGTGGTGATTCCACCCCCTGTTGTTCGGCAGCGGAAACGCACGGGTAATGAGTCAGGAGCGAAATTTGCTGTAGCATATCCTTCGGCTCGTCTTATTTAGTGGAGTAATACTTTACTATAGGACGATATGGGATTACTAAGTCACAGAGGTAGAAATATCAAGCAAACTCTTGCCACTTCAGGCTTTCTGGAGCCGGATTAACATTTCCACTTTATTAATAATAATAATAATAATACGCAGCTATGTGTCAAGATATTTCAAAACAGACGTGGCATTTCTTTGCTAGAATTAGAGCATTAATATTTTACCAGCTGTTGTCGGAAGACTTCCCCGTCCGTGCTCTCTGTCTTAACCAACACGAAAGGAGAGGTGAGGGAGGGATGTAAAATGTATCTCTTGTTCAGCTATTTTAGTTACTCCTCAGTGATTTGTACTTTTCTGTGCTTTGGCTTGATTTTTTTTTATTTATTTTTTTTATAAGAGTCTGCAATATTCCATTACATCGCACATCTCATCTGGAGAGACGCTGCTTTTTTTTTTCCACAAGTGCATTAGTAAACACTCCTTTGTAGGAAGACTCTTATTTATTTATGAGCACCTGGCGTACGTCATTCTTTTAGGAAAGCAGGTCAGCGAGCTTTTTTTCCCCAGTTACCGAGAAAGGATGTTCTCTGGTTTAGATAAACAAAACTAAGACCAGCAGCTAGGAACATTACTTTTCCCCCTCCCTATCCCATTTTTTTTACCTCCCAGCTTGAGGTTTTCTTTTATATCGCAACTTGGACATCCTGACCACAGAGAGAATGAACGCTATTTAAAATTTAGTGTGCCGTTCTTGTTCAGCTCAGGAGAGAAGTGGTGCATGTTGGCGTAGTGGTACAGGTCGGATTGCCTGCGTGGTGTATGGCCAGAGCTGGAAACAAGCTGAGAAAGCTGATGGCTAGCGTAGAGACGAGGGGGAAATCCGTCTGCGATGTTGACCATTAACTAGGGATGCTAGTTACCTAGGTAACTAGGGATAGCAGTAGCCCTAGATTTTGGGGGGGGGGGGGGTGATCAGATAGCATTTTCACATCCTAACACCAGGCATCATCAATTTATCAGTAACGACTTGCTATATTCAAACCTGACGCAAAAGTTGCATTCACATGTACGAACGTTCACATCTGCACAATTCAAAAAGCGTGCAATGTGTGAAAAACTTTCTCACCTATGATTGTGGTTAGCTATAAAAGTATGCAATGTGTGAAAAACTGTCTCACTTATGATTGTGAGATGCAGCGCCTACAATGCAATGCCTTTGTTTTCCCTTCTATCTACTTGCGTTGCGTTCTCTGCGTTTGTTGTTGATTTATTTCGTCAGTTCCACATCCCGTGATGTGCCACTTTTAAAGGTGTTACTCTGTATTCGTAAAAGGGGCCGACTCCCGCCGCCCAGAATCCTCCACAAGGCACCAATTTCGATGCCGCCGATATTCCGAAACAATCCGCGGCAGTCCGGCAACATCCGAGCCCGTAGGTTTCGAATTGGAATGTGAAATTGAAGGTATTTTGTCAAAGTATCTTCATTGTAAAATCTTTCGACTGATCCAGAGCCGTCAGAGCTGAAACCAGGTACTCAGTTCCTCTTAGCGATCAAGCTGTCTGTCAACAAGCGTCTGTCGGCAAGTTATGCGAAACATCAGAGGTATGATTGCAGTGTGGTTTAGGGCAAGTTGCGTCCTGTGTTCATGTTCGTGATAAATGTTCTGCCTGTCATCATAACACGATCGCGGCATATAATAGTCCTGTGTCTGTACATCAGGCTTGCTCACAAGTCCTTCCCGTCAGTAGCCTAATGCTTTTAGATATTGCACCGCCGCGGCCGAGTCTGATCCCAAACCCTGCTGCGTTTAATGCCACTGTCTGAATCGTATAGCTCTAAATTCCAAAGTGATTTTTCCCTCCCTGATTTCTCCTTTGTTTACAGCAGCTCCGTGTATGATTAACAGTGGTGGAGGAAGTACTTAAGTTTAGTACTTAAGTAAAAGTACAACTACCCTGAAAAATATATACTTAAGTAAAAGTATAATTACTACATCAACATCTTACTTAAGTAAAAGTCCTAAGTACATACTTTTA
>JAOVYU010000060.1:19852754-19862851 GCA_025674565.1 Synodontis membranacea | reverse complement strand
ATGGTACAGTACATAGTGAAATGAAATAACGTTCCCCAGGACCATGGTGCTACATAAAAGGACTGGGACAATACAAAGAACGTAGATTGCACGTAAGCCACATAAAGAAAAGACACTGCATAAAGTGCACGTGTGCAGACATGAGCATAAACAGCAACTAAACAAACATGAGACGAGTGCAACAAAGACAACAGACAATACATATATGAGCAGCAACTGCTGTATAGCAGCAAAAAACAAGTTGTAGTGCAAGGTGTACATATAAAGAAAAAAAAATGGAATTCAGTTCAAGAGACAAAATTTAGCATAATATTTGTCACATACTGTATTATCAACGAACCTGTCCCAGTGCTCTGCTTTTCTCTATCTGTTCTCCCATCAATGAAATGTGGCACATTCTTCCCCACTCTCTTCATTTTCAGAGTCTTGGTACATCCAGCTCTGCCCCCAGTGCACACGTTCGCATTTCTTGTTATGTATTGTGTGTTGGAAGACACCTTTATAAATTCCTGCATGTACACACGTTCACAAATGTGCGATTGCAGGAATACAAACCGGCCCTAAATTTTGTTTATTGCATGTCTGAGCATCTGTTTTAAAACCGATGTTTATCCTGTAAAGTTCCTTTAAACCTCCCCCACAAACCACACTTTAGCTTATTCAACCGTACGTATAATCCAGTCCTACTGTTGCCACGGCTACAGTTGGGCAACTCGACCAATTTGTTTTCTACCATTAGAGTGCCGGAACAGTAGATGTGAGGTGCCAAGGAAAGCCAGTGATAGTTTACTATTCAGCTTCCCCATAGCTATTACAGTATTACCCAGTTGCCCTTTCTCTCTTTCACTCCACCCCCCCCCCCCCGATTGTACAGTCTGGACTTGGCTATATTGTGTGCTTATGTGAATGAAAGCCTGTTGACGGATGGTGACGATGCTCTCGGGCGGGTTTCTCTGTGCTGTATTACTGATCACGTAACGCAGAAGCGACCACTCGTAATAGTTCAGGCTTGTTAATAATGACTGAGGTTGATCTGGACTGTATCTGCAAGCTTAGTCCTAAAATTGTTCCACCTTGGGCTCGAGCCCACGAAACGCATTCTTTTAGCGGCAAGCCATGTTGAGAAATGTAGAACGCCACTGTATCAGCATGGCACGAATGCTTAGATGTGAATGAATGCTGGCTCCCAGCACTAGCACCCTCCCGACACACACTTGCACACATTATATGGCAACGAGAATCTGTCTCACACACATAAGAGTTCACTCATCCATGACAATCGTTTCCAGTTCTACCCAGCAGCGCTCCACAATAACAACCCCCCCCCCCCCCCCCCCCCTTTTCCCTTGGAGCTACAGACAGCCCAGGTTCGAACACATGACCCAGTTATGGCACTTCTTTGCCGTGAATCAGAAAGGAACCCCCCTGTGCACTGAGCTGCCATTTTTTTTTTCCAGTCTCACAAACATGAATTAATGAGTACAGACGGAAGCCTGATGGCGTTAGGTTTACTCAAGCGTACATCGCAGTGCGGTGCGGTGCAGTACAGAGCCGCGGTGAAGGTCTGTTTCGCTGACTGTGTAGGCAAAGGAGGTCATCTTGGGTCACAGTAAGACACTAAGGCACACGTTTCCACGTGGACTCGGTGTAAGAAAATTGCTGAGTGGGTGAGGGTATGCTGGGGTATCTGAACAGATCTGCTACCGCAGGCTAAAGCACTGGCAGCAAGAGTCAAGCTGACCCACTAACATAAGGAAATCAGCTGTCGAGGCAAGTTACGTGTGCTTGGATCTGTGCGCAAGGAAGTGAGAGGACTGTGCGTTACGGAGGAGTCCAGTGACCTGAAAGGTCCGTGATGGAGAGGATAGGACGGTAAGAGTCCAAACGCAGGTTTCGCTCTGCCGTAATCCAGCATTGCAAGTTCTGTAATCATTTTATGACAATATTTATGATTGCCCAATGAGGAAACAGCTAGTATTGTTTCAGAATTGTTTCAGTATTGATGGAATTATTTCAGCGTCCAGTCAGGTACCGTGTATGAAAATGAAATAGGAATGTGATCGGGTGGAGGTGGGGTGGGGCTTAGGAGGAAACAGAAGGGTGGGCTCTGTTTGTTTGGATATTGAATAGTTGTGCTAAAGTCACCGAATATAATATTAAGGTGGATGTATGTATAAGCAGGTGAATGTGCATGCAAACAGAGACGCACACATACGCAGATATAAAACAGAGGTACAGAATAGTTGAGGTGCACGAGAGAATAACGAAATGGGACAGTGTGTAACCAACCGAGTCCAGCTGGCCTCTGCAGCTCGGTCTTTCTATAAGCTAGACTTACTTGTGGACTCCGTCTGAAGAGGCGTATAAGATTGCGTGTGTTAACCTCGAGTCTAGAACAGGTCCAGGCTTGTCCCAAGGGAGGGCTGTGGCCTCTCATTAAGTCTTCAGCCTCTGGGTCACTGTGTCCCGCTCTTAAGCCTTATATGGAACTCTATTTATCTCTGCATGGTGCCAGGAGCCCTGTAAGGACCAGGCTGCCAGGAGCCGAGAGAGGAAGATGTGGCCTTGTACTGTGTGTGTGTGTGTGTGTGTGTGTGTGTGTACAGTACATGCATATTCAGGTGTCGGTCTGTGTTTGCATGTCTGTTTATAGCACAGTTATTGCTCCTTCTCAGTCTGGGTATTGTGAGAAGCTGCACGTGGTGCTGTCAGGCTTGCAGCTGGTCAGCAAAGTATAAATAGTTAAAGCATTATAGTTATTTAGGAGCTAAGAGCTGCAGATTACTGCCTGTTTGTTCTTTGATGCCCTGGTATTTTACCCCCTTCCTGAGCTCACACTATTTATTCCAGGCTCCTGTCAACAGCTCACATTCAGACACTCATACAGTACTTTTATGAAGTTTGTCTCTCTTAAGCACATGAAACTGGTACGTAACTGTGACTTGTAACCGACCGTTGCTTGAGTTTTGCCCTCTTTTTTTCCCTTGGGTTAATGAGGCAAGTCGAATTTTGTAAAATTGTCTTACAGTACAATATTCTAATATTCTAATATTCTAATTAGCGCTGAATTTGGTCACATTTCTCGCCATGTACCATGTGGGTGGAACTTGAAGTAATCCTGAACGTTGATTGGTCAAGCACAGTTGTTACAGAATCGTTACAAGTCGTCAGTCAGATCAGACAGCTGCCATTTTGAAAAAGCTCTAGCTGGCCAGAGTGACATATTTACCAGCCGTATGGCACGGCAGTCTGCGGAGGTGCCCGCTATCGTTCTCATTAAGTACAACCTGGAAACCTGAAGGTCATCTATTGTTTCTGTTGTTACCGCTTGCTGTAGCGTCACACGGGAAATGATGTCACCGTTGAAGGATACAGGTATGCCGTGGGAAACAGATGTCCAGAGTATGATTACTTCTGGGTTTAGTAACCGTACATCTGATGAGATGAGTAACAGATTTCAGGCCTTCCGTGAGATATCGTAACGCGTGTCTGTCTCTCCTCCTGCGCACGTCAGTATTAATATGGCGGCTGTGTGTGTGTCTCTGTGGAGTCAGTAAAAGGGGTGTGCCGCCTAGCATTGTGCTCGGGAGCCAGAGAACAGTTGGCATGTAGAACACGTGTGGAGCTGTTGAAGGTGAAGCATGACTGGGCATATGTTTGAATACACAGGATGCTCTGGGAGAGCAGCCCGACCCTGAGTGCCTCCTTTGGGATTGCAGCTTGTTTGGTTGTTCTCCTCTCTCCATCTCCTTGAAATGAAAAGTCGGTTTCGCTTCAACCTGGCATGCGCCGGGGAAAGGGTGGGAAAGTGGAGTGAAAGAATACTGGGAGAATGAGAGAGCAGGGACAGGGGCAAAAAGAGTCACAAACAACACAGGTATGAAATATGAATCAGAGAATTGCTATGCACGCCTGCCTGCTCTGAGCAAGCTGATCACACAGACAGAGATTTCCGCTGCAGAAGTCGGTCACGCGTCTTTTATAGAAGCATCCTGGAGCGCTCAGCACAGATCCCCCATAAAGGCCTGCTGCTTGGGTTTGAAACGATAACACTGCAGGTGGGCTAATTCTCTACTTTTTTTTTGTCTTTATCTTCACAAAGAAGAGGGCTTATGATTGGGGGGGAAAAGACTGACGTTCTCGTCTCTGATGTGTGCATGTGTACTGTATAAGACGTTGTTTTCTCTATTCAGTGACAGCAAGCTATGTTTAAAAACTAGAGTTAGGGTTAGGGTTAGGTTTAGGGAAAATGGGCCAGATTAAGCCATACAGGTGAAATTGTCTGCTAATTTTCATCCTTGTGTTTTGACACATGTTCTTCTGAAGTAGAAAGTCAGAGTGACGTCATGCTGAAATATTTACTTATACAACATCCAGCAGCGGATAAATATCAAACTGCACCAGAAACGCTGTGGTTATTTTGTGCTGTCAGGTCTTAAGGAGTTTGATGAGATGATTAGAAAACTTTAGCCCAAAAATCTTTACCTTTTTTACGTCTGCTAGGGGGTTAAGACTTGGCCATAGATGGATCTTTCCAAGATAATAACTCCAAACGTGCACCCCGATCCTCGCAGAAAGCGTCGGCTAGACCGCTCTGAATGGCGCGCTTCTATAATGTGGCTGAAAATGTGCAGCAGCAAAAATATATTTCTAACGTTTCTTCAAAAGCATCAGTATTATCAGTGACTAAGAGTCAGAGCTGTAGCAGGTTCTCTGTACAGGCGGTGAGTGAGTATTGACAACAGCTCCAAGGTCAGGATATCACTGTCGTTCAGCCCTTTTGCAGATGGAGCGTTTTTTTCAGCGCTGATTGAATGCTACGCTGTGATGAATGATCTAATATTCACAGGCTTCAATGTGTTCCATCAGGCCGCTCACTCTGGTACTGCCGAGCCAGGCTTTTGTGTGCGCATAATGGATTCGGCTAGCAGTCAGCCCTTAGATTATCGCAGCAGTGAGTGTGTATAATCTGTCCCGTGTTTCTGTTGCTCTTTAACCCCCGTTTATCTCCTGCGCTTTTAGGTTCCGACTGTTCCAGAAACTTCACCAGTCCGTCGGGTGTGATCGAGTCGCCCGGTTTCCCCGACAAGTACCCTCACAACTTGGAATGCACCTTCATCATAATTGTACCTCCGCACATGGAGGTCACGCTGACCTTCATGACCTTTGACCTGGAAAACGACCCTTTGCAAGGCTCCGAGGGCGAGTGCAAATACGACTGGCTTGAAGTGTGGGACGGCCTGCCGCAGGGTAAGTCTAGACCCCGGTAATCCTACTGTATGCCGTGTGCTGTGGTTTTTTTTTCCCCTGCCAATCGGGATTAGTGCCCTGGTGTTGTTGAGTCTGGAGCTGCCAGTGGCACACAGCAGAGTGCATTTAAGAGGATTTCAATCCACCATCCTTTTGACCTCATTGTCTGGTTCCGTGCAAATCCGTAGCCTCGATACCACATAAAAACCATAATTCAGTCATCATGCCGACGTTACGGCCGCATAGCAACATAGTGAGCTGCTCTTGCTAACCATCTGGCTAGGCGGTGTGCCCATCTTTAAGCCATACGCCTTGTGCCCAGACTGACAGCAGCCGTGCCAGTGTAGAGCTGAGCCACGACGCTGCCATGATGCTCAGCCTGCTAGTCTAATTGTTATTTTAAAGCAGTGCGTCGGAAGATGAAAGCACAGCCTGAGGCCTCAATGCCTTATCTTTGCCAGTCGGGCCAAGAAGCCACTGCACCCATGTTATTTTATAAAGAGAGGGACCGAGAGGGTAGGCGAGACAAAAGACACCGAAGGAGAGGGGAAGAGTGGTGGTGTTTAACCCTTATCAGTAGAGTAAAAATAGGGCATGCATAATACAGAAATAGGATTTAATTCTTGTATTATTTTCTTTCTTTTCTCAATCTGGTGTGATGGTGTCACATTCCTCATTCGTTAATTTGCTCCTCAGCCCAATTCAGCACCTATAGAAACTCAATCCTATACTGGAGCCAGATTGCTCTCTCTCTCTCTCTCTCTCTCTCACACACACACACACACACACACACACACCTCATACAGATGAGTGCTACTTACTAGATAAGCTGCTACAACAGGATTTGAAGATGACTACTGAGTACTGAGAGTCATTGAAGTCTAAAATGACTTTCACCATCAACTTCATTACAAGCGTTTATCCTTCACTCCTCAAGAGCCGGAGCCCTCCTCCTCCTCCTCCTCCTCCTCCTCCTCCTCCTCCGCAACACAGTGCGATCGATCAGTGAGCCGTCCACACGTATACGAGTGGATACATCCAGAGATCTGAAAGCTGCTAGTCCTCTGAGGATAGAGCGTGGCTCTCGGATCTAAGCTGGCTGCCTCGCACTTATTTCACTATACGTCTTGTTTTGCCGACTGTCCCGGCTGTCAGCGGAGAGAATGAGTTATCCGAAGCGTTTGTTCAACAGACATTTCTACTTCAGATCTCCTCTGTCTCATAAAGGGAGGAAAATCAATGTGTGTAATCAATAAAGGGCTATTTCTCTTGCTTTTCCGTGAGTGTGTGTGTGTGTGTGTGTGTGTGTGTGTGTGTGTGTGTGTGTGTGTGTGTGTTACTATATTTTAGGATACTGGGTCACTAGGAAAAATGTCAAAAATGAAGTTTATATCAAAAGTAAAGGATCAGCTCAGACAAAGACCCACATGATAAGGAATGTGTGTGCGTACATGTGTGTGTGTGTGTGAGAGAGAGAGAGAGAGAGAGAGAGAGAGAGAGAGAGAGAGAGATGGATAACTCTATTTTGAAGTTGAGGGCCCTCTGTGAGAGGTCTTTGTCATGTGACTGAATAGCCAGACCGGGTAAAGTGAAACACCTCATTAGAGAGAAGTCCTTCTGCACCTCATCTGACACACACTGGTCTTCAAATGGGTCTGTTTTTTCCCCTTGGGGCACGTCATCATCTGCCTGGCTGGATTTAATGCTTTAATGCTGCAAGTCCAGCCTTGACCGAGACTGTCTGGGAAAGATGAGGAAAAAAGTCGGCTGTTCGTTACACAATTGTGGGAGCAGCTCAGGATGCAGGATATTGCTATAATTGCTGAGTGGGATGGTCAGATTTTTTATTAATTTATTTTTTAAATTTGTGTGTTTTGTAGTCGGACCTCTCATCGGACGCCACTGTGGGACTAAAATTCCCCCTGAAATCCAGTCGTCCACCGGGATTCTCTCGCTCACCTTCCATACGGACATGGCCGTGGCAAAAGATGGCTTCTCTGCTAGCTATAACATGACATTAAAGGAGGTCAACGACAGTAAGTATCACAAGTTCTTAAAGTAAGATCTATTTATTTATTTATTCATTTATTTATAGAATTTACCAAGCCACTTACACACCAAGTTCATTTTTGCTGGTTTATTCTAAAGAGGTCATGGAAATACAGTCAACATTAGTAAATGCACTGGTATGAATGACTACTACTACCATGTATGAATCATCATCATCATCATCATAATTATCATGAAGTATAGAGGACTGGATTATTTGTTCCTTAAGCAGTTACAGTAAACCCTCGTTTATCGCGGTTAATCCGTTCCAGACTCTACCGCGATAAGTGGATTTCCGCAAAGTACTATTTCAGTGTAGTTAGAGCATAGAAAAGCTGTTTACGACCTTCTAAATACGTTTTTTTTTTTACATTATTAGAGCCCTCTAAACATGAAATAACACCCAATTTTTTTTAAGAAAACTTGAATAAAAATCAACTTTTCTCAATCAACTTTTTAATGAATATACTGTATTTGAAAAAAACGCGATAGAGTAAAGCCGTGAAATTCGAGCCGCGAAGTGACGAGGGTCAACTGTATATATTTGGGGCAATGTGTTTTGTAGCTGTGTTCCTTTGATGGGTAAATTTGGGCAAAAACCAAAATGTTATATCAGAATATTTTGTGTAAAGTAATGCTATGAACACATACCGCGATGTGCACATTTTTTATGGAGAACGTGATCTAAGAATGGTGACTGAAAGCCTCTTTCTAACACAATTTGCATTTTATTTTTTCTGTAACCTGCAATAGAACGGACCAGAGAGCAAATCTAAATATTTGATAGTGAACAATAAAGAGGTACTGTGTGCCACAAACTTGTCCAGCGGCAGTACAGCAGACTAATGTTCATAAAATACTATTAAAAGAGCCATCATTTATTTGGCTGTCGGTCACCACGCTGTGAGCAATAAAAATGTGATCATTTTAATGACAGGGATCGGATCGCACATCATTCATCATTCACTCAGCACAAAAAAAAAACACACTTAAAAATATATCTAAGGGTAACACCTGTTTCAGTCAGGATTCAGATAATACGGAACTTACACGATGGCTAAAGATGCTTTTAGGCATTTTATTATTTAAAAAAAAAATTGATTAAATAATTCTTTTATTATTTTAAGATTAATTGGTATTGCATACACGGCATGAAAAAAAATAAACCTTCAACAGAAATAAAGCAGTAGAGACGTGTGCTCTTTGTCTTTAGTGGCTGATTTGCCGTGTGTCCTCTTTTAGATTTTCACTGTAGCAATCCTTTCGGGATGGAGACGGGCCGGATCACGGATGACCAGATCACGGCGTCTTCATCGTTCAGTGATGGACTGTGGTCTCCGCGTCAGGCTCGTCTTAACTACGACAACAATGCCTGGACGCCCAGCGAAGACAGCAACAAAGAGTATATACAGGTGAGCTTATAGTTTGCTACATGCAAAGGTCCATTGTTGCTGTTTTTCACACACAACCCTCTATTTCTATCATCCACTCTCTCTCTCTCTCTCTCTCTCTCTCTCTCTCTCTCTCTCTCATACACCAGAAGGAAAATGCCATAACCTTTTCTGGGTGTCTCCACATTTTATTAACAGGCCACACAGGCAGCGTTCGCAGGAGACAGAGGCTTAGGACACGCTGGGCTATTGTTAGTGCGTTAGAGTAATGAGAGCTATATTCTCTCCTGCACATCAATCTGTCCTGTCTCATTTTACTCCATGTTGCAGAGTCCCGAAAGGGCTTCGGGAAATAATTCTGTTTGAAACGCACTACAGCAGTGGTATTCAAGCTAAAAAAATTTGTGAAAGTCCAGTTTCATGACATCTATTGCTTAGAGCATCCTGGATATGGCAACTAACGTGATTACACGGGAGTTTCCTTTTAATTATTGACGGATTGCCTTTTAATTTGTTGTGGTGCTTTACGTTACTACTGTTGATTAGCCATACAGACTCTGATCAGAGGTACATACATGCGTTTTGAACATTCTTTAACGACTTAACGTCTCTGGCCCTGTAGCTAGTCTGTGGTCCGACAAGCATTTAGCATGACAAGGTGGAATAGTGAAACCGTGCTGATCCAAATCGGGAGCCACGGAAGTATGGCCAGTTTATATTGAGTACACTCAGCTTCAGCATTCTCTCAGTTCTGAGAGCTAAAATACTTGTGCAGTGTCACACTAGTGCCGTGGAAGCAGGGAAGTTTCTGTCTGACAGATTTGTCTGCACCGAAGTGCTTTTGGGGCTTTTGTGTGGCCGTGGCTCAGTCTTGGCATTTGTATTCAGCCACCAGCTAATGTGCCGTGTTCACACCTCACATCCCTCTCGCTCCCCTGCGACCTTGGACCCTCATAGCCACGCATCTCACCACAGTCTAACCTGATTTAAATCACTGTGTTAGGGAGAAGGTGCATGAGTGTTGGAATTGAGACTGTATATGTTTGTGTGTGTGTGTGTGTGTGTGTGTGTGTGTGTGTGTGTGTGTGTGTGTGTGTGTGTGTGCACGTGGGATTGGAGGTGTGCAAGCACAGCGGTTGTTTTCACACTGTTGCCCACGGTGGTGTGGTGGTGTGCAGTATGGGTAAGCTGCATGTTTGTGTGTGTCTGTGTGTGTGTCTGTGTGTGTGTGTGTCTCAGAGGAGGCCTTCTATCTGAACTGCCTGCGGTAGACATTAAGATCTCATCACTTCCCTCCCCTCCTGGCTTGGTTTTTTTTTTTTTTTTTGCAGGTGTCACAGAGACGTGCACAATCTGGTCCTATCTCCGTCCCTCTGCCTCTCTCTCTCTCTCTCTCTCTCTCTCTCT
>JAOVYU010000060.1:19809431-19819493 GCA_025674565.1 Synodontis membranacea | reverse complement strand
CAATGCTAAACCAGTAACATCTGATCCTGCTGTTGGGATTATCATGTTTAGTTTCTTGAAGTTAAAGACGAACAGATTTCTTTAGAAATAGCATCGATAAAAACAAATGTATTAAAAATGTCGATTATTGCCCCAGCTGGCTCTCTCTGTTTTTTTTTTTGTTTTTTTTTGTTTTTTTTTGTGCAGTTTTTCTTTTTTCTCCACTGAAGTGAAAAATATTCTATGCAAGCACAGGGATGGTAAGCACTCTTATTCTGCTGAATAAAAGCAACACAGCAAAACTGATCTTGTTTTGAGAGCAGAATTCCTGTTTATTAAAGGTCCTAATGAATCCTAAACTGAAGTGTTGTGCTACTCGTGGAGCCATGCTGAGACACGAAGAGGCCTAAATATAGAGATGGCAGCACTCAGTAGCTCGTGATCTGTTTAGTGCAGATGTTGTGTTGATAGCGGTCGAGCTGCGAATGAAAGATCCAGTGACACTTCTCTGAATTTAGTGGTGCTCCACAGCCCTCAGCTGGTGAGAGAGCCACTGTGTTGATCTGTCAGTACGCTGTGAGGCTTAATGCAACTCCTCCAGTGGAAAGATCCTCTGCTGCGCATTCAGAAGGGAGTGCGGTGAGGAATGAGATCAGCTTCTGTTCAGCACACATCACTGTGCGTATTTACGCTGCGCAATAATAATCACGCTTTTAGATCATATTAAATAGTCGCCATGTTCATGCATTTCAAGGGTCTTTTAGGCATTTTGTCTAATTTGTGGATATTTGCTTGGTTCATACAGTAGATTTGTAAATCTGGAGAGATACTGCCTTATAATTTACGATGGAAGAAGAGGGTGTTTTTGCTTTGCTTATGATTTTTAATATTGATATTACTTCTAGTCATTACTGTGCAGTACTGGTGTCTGTGGGTGATGCGCAGGTTATAGAAGTTTGCGTTTGCTATCATCAGTCTTACTGTAATGAGTCAGGGTGTGTGCAATTAGTTCTGGCTTGCCGACTGTCCTGAGGGTTCACGTGTTCAGACCCTGCCAAATCTTTTCACACCCTCTCAGACTGCATACAGAGAGCTGCAGGGAGCTGAGAGATGCCGAAAAGGTGGTAGACATCAGCATTCACCGGGTGTACTGAGATAATCTTTGTCTCTCGTACAACACACACACACACACACACACACGAGGTCAGACCTGCAATGAATTGATCGTCCCGTCACTCGTATCATTAACCACCTTCTCAATCCACATCCTTTGCAGATTACGGAAGCTTCCTCTATCTGGAGGCAAACTCGAAGACCGAACACAAGCGTGCGAAGCTCCTGAGTCCCGTGGTGGGACCCGAGCAAGGGCCGCTCTGTCTGCTTTTCTACTACCAGCTCTCAGGAGAAGCACTGGGATGGCTGCAGGTCCTGATTCGTAACGACAACCAGGAAGAGACCCAGCTCTGGGCTCTGAAATCAGACCAGGACCACAAATGGAGAGAAGGGCGAACCATCCTGCCTCAGTCCCCGAAGGAGTACCAGGTGAGGAGACGCAGTCTGTCAGGTCCTTCCTCAGAGTCCCGATTCACCTCTCAGACAGGAGAAGGTGTGAGGCTGTTTGAGCCCTTTTGGTTTCTCATTATCAAGTGCTGACATAAGCTGACGCTCGATCCCAAAAGTATATTTCCACGTTACTGCAGGAGAGAGTCAGTAATTAGTAACTGAGAGCTGAGTGCTAGGATTCACTAAATTAATATACATTTACATTCCTTCTCTCCTCCACCTTTTTTTTTTTTTTTTTTTAATAAAATGCAGTCCTCTCGATTCCAACTTGAATTTACATGTCTAGCATTCATCCAGATAAAGTACTTCCCTTTTACATATGGGCCGTTCATGACACCTTAATCGTAATAAACCCCACGTTCATCTTATATGCATACTAAGCTTATTATTCCGTAACTGCTATGAATTATTCAGTAACTGCAGTGAAACTAAAAGGAAAGGTTTGTGGTTATGAGAAAATGAGAGAAATGTACTGCTGGAGCCAACTGAAGAATCCTGGGAGCTTTTTTTTTTTTTTTAAAGGGTTGAACATGTTTCGCCTGTTTCAGGGATGGTAAAAAGTGTACAGTAAGTGTTTGTCAGTTATCAGTTCTCTCCAAAGAGCAGAACTTTCAATCTAGAATGATAATCACTGGAGCTAAACTTACCTCTAAATAGCAGTGTGTCTAATAATGGTAGAAACTAATAAAACTACACTCCTCCTCCTTCCCATTTCGGCTATTCCCAACCAGGGGTCGCCACAGCGGATCTTTTTGTACGCACGTCTGATTTGGCAGAGTTTTTTACGCCGGATGCCCTTCCTGACGCATCCCTCCCCATTTATCCGGGCTTGGGACCGGCACGCAGGAATACACCAGAGTGTGCACCCCCTTGTGCCTGGGTCTTTGTACAGCACCCGGTATTCTCTGGAGGTCTCCCATCCAAGTACTAACCAGGCCCGCCCGTGCTTAGCTTCCGAGAACAGGCGAGATCGGGCACCCCCAGGGCAGCTGTACAAACTAATAAAACTACACTATAACTAACTAAATCCAAACTAAGTGTATAAATGGTTAAAAAACAAAACTAGCATCAAAAAAACAATACCCAAAGTAATGGTGTAGTAGGTAACCAGTCTGTCACGGTATAGCATGTATACATTTTTATAAACACGTTATGTCCATAGAACACTACTAAGATTAATGCAATATATATCTAATTTTTTTTGCCATTATTTGCTCTGTATCAGGTTGTCATCGAGGGGTTCTTTGAGCATGGCAGCCAAGGCCACATCTGGATCGACAATATCCACATGAGTTCTAGCACAGAGCTGGAACAGTGCACCAGTAAGTCCGAATTCTTGTCCGTTCCCCTCCTCTCCCTCTCTTTGTTCCTCCGTCTTCTGTATGTCTATCTGTCTATCTCCGTCAGGTGACTTGTTTAAGTTAACGGCCAAAAAAAAAAAAGAGTGAGCTCTTTAAGTTCGCTCTTCGCACTGATTAGTGAAACTAGGTCACACTTGCCTTGTGGGCTCTGATCCTAATCTGGGTTTAATCAGATTTTTCTTCTTCTCCTCGCTTGTTTGCAATTAGAGCTTTCCAGAGTTGAGGCGTGGAATTATTATACAGCTGTCTCGTCTGTCGTGAATAGTTTTCGTAAATACACACAGAGAAGTCACGGAGAAGTCAGCGTTCGCAGCGCAGCTCTGTACTATGTACGGGTTTGCATTATAGCGAAAAACACGGGGCTTCCCTCTGTGGACTCCTCTCTCTCACACGCGCTATATACAAAAGGCCAGATAATTAATAACGGCGTTTCATTGCACACTTTCTTTCTTTCGTTCTTAAGCTGAGCTTCGGGAGTACTCTTATCAATTAGTGCTGTTCAGCCAGAACACAGCAGCGCTCGCGCCCATGCCAAATCAGGCCCCTGCTCTCCGTGCACAGCTTTTTTTAATTGTGTCCTGCATTCCAGACTTTTCTAAACACCCATTCTGTTTTACTGAGAATGTGCAGAGCACGCAGGCGCCTGTTCCTCTCTGTTGTCTATCTCTTCATTTTCCACCCTCTCCCACTCTTTTCCAGTCATCAGCATAACCATTCCCCACGCTGTAGTGTGTTTGTGCAGATCTGAAGGGCTTCTGGAAGGCACGCTTTATGCTCTAGTCGACTGGCGTTCACTCTTAAAGGAAAGCTCGTGCATTTTCAGCCTAACCTCTGTGTTACGTTCGATTACCATTCTCAGAAATGTCAGCATTTCCTTGTACCAGGAAAAGAAGGGAAAGCACGTTTAACCGAAAATCACGTATAACGGAAGACTTGTTAGGGCATCAGTAACCATTTGTGCGAAATTTATTTATTTATTTTTGCACAAGGCCTGGGTGTGTTTTGCAGTCAGAGGGTTTTGCACATTAAGCTCTAAACCTGTATAATTTGTCCTTTCAGAGATTGGACTATGTTTCCAGTCGGAGGAATGTGTGGTTATCCATTAACAGTGTATTTGTCTGGTTATGATTGCATGTGGATGCCACGAAACCTCAGGGAAAACTCCTAATAATGCAATTACTTTTACAGTATTGCTTCAGTGTGGAAAGTTGAGCAAGGCAATTTAAAAACAGGGCTGGTAAGATGTTCTTTTATGTCTGCCTCATCCTAACACCGTTAATTGACAGAATTCAACAACTGCCCATAGGCTTTAATTATAAGTGAGTTCATAGGAAAAAGGCTGCCTTTTTTTTTTTTTCCTCCAGCAGCCCTTGGTGCTTGAAGTTCTTGTCCATGCACAGGGTTGAAAAATAATAATGGAAATTTTCCTTTACGGATTCAGGGCCTGCAAAAGGTGGACCATCATAGATCAATGCATTGCCTTAATGAAAGCCAGTCTGTATTATTTGTACCAGATATTTGGTTTGTTTCATGTTTTACGTTTAATTGGTTCTTTCTGCACTCTAATTTCTTTTTTTTTTTTTTTTTTTTTTTGTATATTTCTTTGATTTCAGAGCCTTTCCCTGCCTTCCCACCGGACATGACTGGTGAGTTTTCTTGTCATGTTCCCACGCTAATGATTGTCGTATTCCTGTGCAGATGTTTGTGCTTCCTGCTTGTTGCCCAGCACAGCTTGCAGCAGCTGATTTGCTCTGTCCAAGACCATCTATTTGTTGAGTTCTGTGTCTTTATTGTGATGGAGATAAAGCGTAATGCATATGCCACGTACACATGTTTGTAGCAGGCTGAATTAGGTCCGTTGTCTGCGAGACACGTGTCTGTGTACTTTCTGGCGTCATCATCATCATCATCATCATCATCACCGTTATCGTCTCTACCTTTGCCATTCGCAGCATGGACAGTATCCCGGCATGCAAATGAAGTTTCATGTGAAATAGTCCGTGATGTTTTGTGGTTGGTATTGTGATGATGAAATGTGATGATCGCGACATGCGTGTGGATGCATCACCAGCACTTTTTCACCACACATACAGCACCAGTGCACTGTCCTGACCTTTAACCAGCTGGCAGCTTTCGACAGTAAGTTTAGACGAGTTATCACTCAGAGTCAGAATGAGTCGTTGTGAGGAATTGAGACTGTACGTTCGGTGTGCAGCGGTGCCATAAGCCTTTTTAGTGCACAGGCTCTCTAATGACGTCTACCTCTACTATCATCACATGGCCTTCTCTGTCTCACTCACTCTCTCTTCATATATTTTCCACTGCCTCATAGTCCTCAGCTCTCCACCTCTCTGGGTTTCCCTTGCTCTGTGTCCACTATATCTCCTCCACTCCATCTCTCTCTCCTGCTGGCTCTCTGGATGAATTCAGCACCATATAAGGAGCGCTCTCGTCTCGGGAGAAATGCGCGACTGACTTCTTAGTGGAATTCACTTTGGTTTCGGTGGCTGCCCGTATCCTTAGACAGCTCCTGGAGAAATGAGCCAGATACACGGACAACTCGAATTACACGCTTGTTTTACTTTTGAATCCAGAGACAAAAAAAATTAGATTAGATAAAGGTGGTGATGATGATGGGGGGGGGTATGGGGTTGTTCAGTGGCAGGGAATTGCTAGATTCCGTGTGTGTGTGTGCGTGCGTGTGCGTGTGTGTGTGTGTGTGAGGGAGAAAGAAAGATGGGTGAGTTGTTTCTCTGCAATGCTGGATGGGGTTCATGGAGGAGTTTGGCTTGAGGCAGACGAAGCTGGCACTGATCCATGCATGAAAGAAAAGACTACACATACAGACACATAACAACACATCGGGTTTTTAGTGTATGCATGTGCACGTTTCCTCGCACACTACCGTACGCGATGACACTATAATAAAAACTCTCTCTAGCTGAGAATTTGGCTTTGTCTTTGTAGAAACTGAATTCCTGTCATTCTATAACCTTTGACCAAATCGGAAAGCTCTGTGATCTCAGTTGTGATAGGGTTTGTCAGTTTAATGCATACACATGGAAAAGCAAGCTTTAAAAAAAAAAAAAAAAAAAAAAAAACCTTTCTCTGTGTCCGCATAACATAATGCTTCTTTACACCTTATAAATGATCACAAAACCCCTGATCGTTTCCAGCAAAAAAAAAAATAAAAAATTGGAAAGGCTTGACTCGGCTATCAGCTTGAACAAATTATAAATGGCAAGTGCTAGGGAGAGGCAACATGCATGCACATCTGCCTGTCTGTGTGCAGCGACTGTCTGTTTCATTTCTGTGCAGCAAATCAGAGCCAAGTGCCAATAATAACAAAAATAACAATTATAAAATCAGTCATGCTGGCATTAAGCAATGCAGTGTGCATGCTTCTCTACCCCAAGCCAACTTTTCTGTGTCTGTCCACCAGGGGGAGCCCTTCCTGGCATGAGTGATCCCACTGTAGACACTACAGTGTCCCTGCAGCCCATGCCCACCTACTGGTATTACGTTATAGCCGGAGGGGGTGCACTGGTGCTGCTGGCCTCCATCACACTCCTCATGGCGCTGTGCTGCCATCGCTACCACCTGGCTGCCAAGAAGAGCCAGCACTCAGTATCCTACCACAGCACCCATTACCCAGGTGGCACCGCTACAGCGCCTGCAGTGGAGCCCATGCTGACCATTAGACAGGAGAAACACGAGCCCTGTTCCCAGTGCTAAGTAGAGAAGGAGGGATGGACACTGAGACTATGGAGAGGGTTCTAGACACACACTCTCTCTCGCTATTATTCTGCTGCTTCGTAACTACCAACAGGCACAGACGCCCAGTGATGCACCCGCTGTGCCCTTCGGGAAGGATTTTCCACCAAGGATGACCTACGCATCAATTAATCCGGAGATATTCGAACGCTATCATGAAGAAATCATTAAAAGCAGACTTTCAAAAGTGCTTAGTTGCTCACATTAGGAGGAACGAAGTCAACATGTAGTTGTGGCCCTTTTGGAAACTTTGGACCCGTGTGAACCTCTGACTGGAGTTTTGCAGCGTTTGCAGTTTCAGCTCTGAGTTTGTTGAGAAGAGACGTGCATCCAGCCAGAGTCCTGAGTGGCAGAAAGCCACCTCTGTGTGTGTGTGTGTGTGTGTGTGTGTGTGTGTGTGTGTGTGTGTGTGTGTGTGTGCACGCACGCACTTCTCTCACTCTCTGGGTCTCCCAGGAGAGACCGGCTGGATGGGAACCTGACTTGGCAGGGTTGTGATCCCCGGCTTGTGACCAGTCCCGTTGCCAAGGGGGAAATGGCTGTGCAGTAGTGCCAGAACTACTGAGAGTGGAAAGCAAAAAAAATAAAATAAAATAATAATAATAATAAAGTGATATGAGGAAAATGCAAGAAGGAAAGCAGGACATTGCTGTGTCACATTAAAGCATTAGCGTATGAACTGAATGATGTATGCACGTACACTCATACACACATTTGGCAAGGAGGAGGGAGAGAGCGAGTGGGGGAAAAATGAAAGTTAGTTAAAGATGCCTTGTAAGCAGCAGTGTAACAGATTCACTTTTTTTTTTTTTTTTTTTTTTCTTTTCTTTTCTTTTTTTTTTTAAGAAGGAATTTGTCTTTGTGTGCCTTGTCAGTCCACCTGTGTGCGTTCGTGTAGGCGGGTGGGTGGATGTACGAGTGTTACGTGGGTGCATGGGTGCAGTTGCTATCCCAGACTCAGTCCACCTGTACTGTCTTACCTTCCTCTTCCTTTTCCCACGAGTCTGTCCCCTAACTGAAGGGTTTATCCGAAAGGAAGATACTATATCTGTCTGTTGATGTGTACATTTTCTTTCCTGACTGTCTATGAAGCTCTGTAACTTGCTTTGTTACATCTGTGTCTAAGGATTGTTTGATTTTTTCTATATGCAAACGTTATGTGACCCTGCCTTAGCCAGTCGTACACCTCTGAGCAACCCACAATCTTCTAAGTCTCATCATTGGCCTTAAATATACAAAGTGGCACAGGGCTGTTCGATGCCAGTCACTGAAGAGCCTCACTTTTTTGCAGAAAATACTTAATGTACTTTACTAAATGTACTTTATATGCTAGTTATTTTCTGTAATATTTTTATATATCCAACTTGATATGTCATGGTTGCTGACTGAAAGGCTAAATGGAAATGCATATGCACATGACTGATGCACTGATCGACATTCAGCGTTCTCTGGTAGCCAATCGCGTCTGTTGACTTCTGTTGCTGTTTTGACTGCTTTAGGCTGTTTTCGTGGCTCGTGTGGAAGCAGAGAGTGAAACTCAAGCTGTGAATGTGAATGTGTGGCTTTGCTTGGCTGCTCCGCTTCATGTTTGACAGTGGTGGGGTTTGCCATCTTCGATAGCACTGCAGAGAGTGAGCGAACTCACAGACTCTATACGTCTCAACACTGCACACTGTGTCGAACCCGACGGCTTTCTTTGCCGGTTCCTCTGTATCTCGAACATGCAGAATTCTTTTTTTGTGCAATTATCATACTTCGAAATGCGTTTATATGGCATAAACAACGTTGATGTTTGATGATGTGCATTCTGTAATACATGTTCATTCTAAAGTGTCGGATAGCTTTAAAGTGTATCTTCTTGACTTTACAAAAGCGTTAGGTTTACCTTTTTTTTTTGACAACCCCCCCCCCCCCAACACACACACACACACACACACAAAAAAAAATGCGATTATAAACCCACTTATGATCTGTGGATCAAAACTGAAGATTAGTGTGACTCAAAAGTCCAATATTATATGGAATAAACACACATCACTGCCAAGGTACGTTCCGTAAACATATTATTTGCTTTGGCCAGAGGCATCATCCATTATAAAAGAAAGCTGGCCTTTAGGCAGCGGCTTCGGGTTTTGACAGCGTCAGATGCATTTTGGGATTAAAGGAGAATGTAAATCCCAATACCTTCTTATGTCCTCCATATGGCAATAGGTGAAAATAGTCCTCCATTACAGAGAAACAGACCACTTTCGCCCCATTAATCCGCTCTTCAAAAAAAAAAAAAAAAAAAAAAATGCATGGAAAGGCGGAAGGGGAGATCAAAGCGAGAGGTAGGTCTAAAGATACACCAGCTCTGGTTCGTCCCGGAGTCTGAAGGGGTTTGCTTAAGAACACAAAAGCACATGAAAGCCGCTTGGAGGCAGCCAGATAGAGCACCTGACCTGGCAGACCCACGATGACGCTGGGAGAAAAGAGAGAAAAGGAAAAAAAAAGTATTCTCTCGCTTCCTTTTCCATCTTTTCTTCTCCTTAGACATTGCGTACATTAGATCCCTGTTAACAAAATTACAGCCACTCTAATGAGACCAGGATTCAAGCAGGCCTGTCTGTCATGCATAAAACAAGCTGTCGTTATGGCTTTTGTTTAAGATTTAATGATGAAAGAACAATGGCCTTTTCTTAACACACTGGCTTCGAGCTTTTTTTTTTTTTTTTTTTCTTGCAAACAGTGCAAAAAAAAAAAAAAAAAATGCCAACCTACGTTACAGTGCTTGCCCCGTCTCTAAATAATGATGTCGCTGTCAATTTGTCTTATAAAGTGCCGATAAGAAATCCCCGCCCGCCCCACCCCATCATTTTCTTCTCAGTGTTTCTTTACTTTATTCTACCTGTGAGTCTAGCTCATGTGCTCATGGGATTCATAAGGGTTTTTAAATACAGACTACCCTATAATAATAATAATAATACCTTCAAAGTATTTGATTTTGCTGTAAGAATGCCACCTTTGGATGGTTTTATTTATGATGAGGGCCCCCCCCCCCCCAACCCCGAAACTGACAGGTTTGCAGGATTACAATCTGATCTCGATGTGCTTTTATGTCAACCATGGCTGCCCTGTGCGTCTTCTATGTAGCTCTAAATATTTCTAATTAGATAATGGGTCGATTGCATTTTATTAAGCCTGCCGTAAGCATTCTTTCTCTGGGCCCCTTTTCCTTTTGCTGTCCATCAGTTGATATTAATGAGCAAAAGCACTTAGGTCCTCCTGGCTGTATACTGGCCTCACAGTGCCAAGAGCCTGCCTCAGCACAAAAAACACACTGCATATGCACAGTCCGATGTGTTGCTTTGGAAAAAGAAGACACTTTAATATTGTTTTAGGTCGT
>JAOVYU010000060.1:19795876-19809331 GCA_025674565.1 Synodontis membranacea | reverse complement strand
CAAAAAACACACTGCATATGCACAGTCCGATGTGTTGCTTTGGAAAAAGAAGACACTTTAATATTGTTTTAGGTCGTCATGTTTGACTGAGTGTTGTTTTTTTTTTTTTTTTTTTTGTGGGTGATATTCAAACCAAACTGACAAGTAGCATTAATAGTTTGGAAAATACTTTAGTGTTTTATCCGAAAATACATTTTGATCCTGGTACAGTGTGTCATGTTTGTGTTTTGCTCCACGTTCATGGTCTCGAGGAAGACTCCGATCTCTGATTCGTCCGTGGCTGTGTGCTCCCTGCATCCTCTCTTTGTGTATATCGGGGTCTTGACTGGGATTGTCCGTTTATGTGCCATTTCTGCGCTGCACTTCGGCCTGTTTCAAAAAAAAAGATTTGAGGAATATTTTAGCCTGTTGAATTTTATGGTCTTGGAAAATGTTGTGCGGAATGTAATAATAAAGTGATATTTTTCTACAAACTGCTTCTGGGGTGTTTTATGGTGCCGCAATCCTACATTCCATGTTTATTAGTTAGTTGATTGTGGATGACGTTTTTTTCATTACGTTGGCGCTTAAAATGTAAAATGTACTGCATATGTGTCGGTTCTGCTTCGGTGAATAGCCAATAAACAGTGTGTTGCCGAGGCTGCTTAGAACTTGTATTTTCATGCCATTAGAGCTTGTGTCATAGCACAAAGCACACACTCATTTAGCAGGAACATGCAAGCTTATTCTCTTATTTGTCTTTGTAGTCTCTCAAGCTGAACCCTAATAAAATGCTTCCCTATTTTTGTTTTCTGTTCAGACCAAAGACCTGTCGAATATGGGAACAATCCTCTGTTTCATGACAGAAATCGCCTAGGTCAAGGTGAGCCCCCTTTTTTTTATCGCTAAATACTGTTTATAGGTTAGTAGATCATTAGTTTGTGTAATTAGTTATATCTAGAAAAATAATAATAATAATAATCTTTTTTTGCATTCATAGCCATAGGAACTTTTAGCATGTTGCATTTCTTTTATGAGAATACTTTTGTGATTTTGCAAACAAATGTAGAGGCTTAATAAAGATATACATTTATTTATTTATTGGAGCCACAATAGCGATAATCGTTAGTGCCATGCGTTTCTATTCAAAAGAAGCAATGGTTAAAAACAATGAACAGCGTCGTGTGATTAACAGTGTCCATGTCCTGACCACAGGTTTTTCGTTTTCTTCATGGAGTACACCCGAGCCTTCACGTAGTCCTCCGGTGACGCGTGTCTCCGAGAAGGACAACGCCTGGCTGTTAACTCTGGATCCCATCCTGGTCACCATCATTGTGATGAGCTCTTTGGGCGTGCTGCTGGGAGCCGTGTGTGCTGGCCTGCTGCTTTACTGCACCTGCTCCTACAACGGCCTGTCGTCCCGGAGCTCCACCACACTGGAGAACTACAACTTTGAGCTGTACGACGGCATCAAGCAAAAGGTGATCAACCAGCAACGCTGTTGCTCAGAGGCCTGAAGTCTTGCTGCGACTGGTTCAGCCTCCCTACAGCTCAATCAGAAACTGTGAATGAACCTCACTTTCCTGCCAATGGCCCACCTGCCACTCAGAGCAGATCTCTGACTTGCCAATATGATTCACAGGTGCTCCCAGTGGATTGTGGGAAGATATCAACACATATCAATTGAATGCCTATCCCAAAAAAAAAAAAAAAAAAAAAAAGTACTGAACTAAATTTAAAAAAATGTATAGGAATATAGATTTGTAAAGATTAAAAAAAAAAAAAAAGATCTAAAAGTGGTTTAATGGGAGTGAGAAGTGAGTGGCACTAGAACTTTGTAAACGAATCATCGCTTGTGAAGTCTTGGCCTCCATTTTGTGAAAGACGTGGTCTAGAAGATTGTGGACATGTTGTTTAGTTTTTAGACCTGTGTCTTTATGCACATCTGCTTGGGTTATTGCTCTGTACCATAGCCATTCTTCTGCCATCTTTTTTGAGCTGTGTCAAACCTTTTTAAGGCAGTCTTAAGCTTACGTTCAGTCTGTTTTGTTGTGATTCATGATTATCAGAAGCGGGTAGATGAAGAAACCGAAATGTTGTATTACATTTCCAGAAAATCCTTTGGCCCAGTAAGTTAGATTCAAGTATTAAGATTGTCTATGGTGTTCTTTTGCTTTTGTTTGTTGGATCTATACACATGGCGTAACGCTGTGTGAACCACTTGAGCATTGTTTTAATTGCAACCTATGGATTGCGACGAGATAAGAGACACTGAGTTGGAGTGGTGGAGACGTGGGGGAAGGAGAGGCTCCTCCGTCCACAGGCAGATGGCCTTCGCTACCTTCTAGCTCCCTTATCCCATAGCCTAAAGTAAAAGGACTTGGCAAAGAAAGAGAGACTTCATTAAGGGAGCCGAAGAAGAGGAAAAAAGAAAAAAAATAGATTACCAAGCTTCTTATATGGACCCACAAGTGAGCCTTAAGTGAACTGTCTTTGGAGGAGAGCCATTGAGAAACACCAGATCTTGGGTTTTAAACCTCCAGGGCCTTGGTGAAATTGGGCCTTATGCTTTCATTCATTTCACACATTTTCACACAAAATGTTACGTTATGAGCTGTTGAAAAGAAAAGGACAAAACCATAAGAGCAGGTTTGCTGTAAAACAGAACCACGGGCTTGAAATTTCACAGTATGTTTGTCTCAATGTGAAATGGGAGAGTGAATGTGGTAAAAATGTGCTTAAAATGTGCTCTTGATTGTACCCACTGGCTGCCCCCGCAGGGCCCTACAGAGGCACGCTGGGAGCCATCGGGATTGTGGTGGGGTGTACTGATTAGGAAATGCCGAAGGCAGAAGCAGATAAGAACTGCTTAGCTGTTTTAGGGGAGTGAGAGAGGGCGAAAAAAAAAAAAAAAAAAAAAAAGAGGGAGGGATGTTTTGTCCAGCTCTGTTGTCACTGGACTTTGTTGATTCTTTTCCAAGTGCCTTGGAGCTCTGACCTGTTTAGCTTTGCTGCAGAGCTGTGAAAGTATTACCTCTTCTGTCTGGGACAGGGGGCCAACACCAAAAGATGTGGAAATCCCGGCACTGGTCAGATGATTCAAAATTTCCTGTTTGTAGACTTTGTACAGAAATATGTTCTTTTTATTGGTATTATTATTATTATTATTATTATTATTATTTAATAAAGGATGAATAACTGATTTACGTGTGACGTGGAATGTCATTTTAATTTGTTTAATATGAATGAGAACCTGGATCACTTATTCAGATCACTTTGCTGTTTCTTTGTGTCCGTGTTGGTGTTCCTAGAGCTACAAAATCATTTACTCGTGCAGTTCTTATCCCTTTAGCAGGCTGAAAGCTCACGCACACCCACACTCCCCTGCTATTTCCACTCTCCCTCCCTTATTCCCATATCCCTGCGAGGGCATATTACTCATCACGCCAGGCTCCATTCATTTAGGAGTTAGTCATCATCTGTTTAAGGTTTTCCTACCACATACACTCACAGAACATCTCAGGATCAGTAAATGAGTTTCACCTTCTCCTCCCTGTCCTCCTCTTCCTGCCTGCCACAGACAAACAACAGGATATAAAATATGCTTCAGTGTTCTCTGATCTTGAGGGGGGAAAAAAAGATGGAATCGTTGGTTTACGGACTCTACCTTTTATCTAGCATGCTTTCATCATGTTCTCTAACATCAGTATCAACCCACAGCCTCTGGAGCTCAAAGTGGCGTGAGCAGGGACATGAGCACTGACCCTGTGAGGCATGCACTGTTAGTTTTATGAGATGTGCATGGCAATGCATACTACAGAAGCTCTAAATAGCCATGGATTTGCATATTTTATTCAGCCCTTTTTGCTCGTGATCTCGGGTTATTTATGGCATTATCGTGATATTAAAAATGTTTTCTCGTGACAACGAATTATTTGTTTTGATACCTTGTGACCTTGAGTTATTTCTGTCGTTATCATGACATAAGGGAGTATCATTTATCCGTGATAATGACATAATTTTCCTGAGATAACGGAACCCAGTTTTAGCATGGTAATGACATAATTTCCTCGAGATCACGAGATGACTAAACGTTTTTTCCTGAAAGCCTTACCAAGTCATTGGCTATCATTCTGTGAAGAGCAGGAATATATTGATCAGTGTTCAGTAAAGGCCTGAGACTGGCTGAAATAGCTGTATGTCTTGCCGTTACAGACCATGTTCACTTTAGTGCTGCCGGGGCAGGGAGCAAGTCTACAGGGGCCCAGGGCGACTCCGTGGATACAAGATGATGATAGAGAGATTCAGTTCGGCAGGATTATGGGTAAATTAATTCATTGTAATGAAAACGTAGTTTTGTTATCTCGCGATCTCAAGAAAATTATGTCGCTAACATGGGAAAACAATGTTTCGTTATGTCATGATGGTAACAAAATAACTCGTTATCACGAGAAAACTGGGCAAATAAAAAGTGTATATTCATGGCATTTTATGGCTTCCTTAGCATGCAAACCATAATAGACAATAAAGAATCGCCCATCATTTTTCATCATTTGGTCACACACTGCCGACAACAGCTAAATATCATCAGTGATTGAATAATTTTTAATAAATAATTTTGCTTATTGTTATGTACTGTATTCTGGAGGGAATTTTGAAGTGATCCAGGTGAGTCTTTGGGGTTTCTTTTGAGTTCTTGTTCTTGAACTTGCTGTATACAGTCATCTGTCTCTCTTGCACAGAACTTCCAAGAGCCTGACTTCAAAACAGCAAAAGCTACAAAATGGCCTTGTCATTTTACTGAGAACTGTCATCAGACCGCATCCTTCTTGACCTTTCATTTTCTTTCAACATTTTCAATCACAAGACTCTCCTGTCTATACTTTCAAGCTTTAGTGGCACTGCATAATGGTGTACTTCTTACCTGGAAATACAGTCATATCACGTAAAATGGAGGGTATACCTATCTGCTTCATTCAGACTCACCGCTGGTGTCCCACAGGTCTCAGTGCTTGGACCTCTTCTGTTCTTTCTCTATATCAGTTGTATCTTCCTAGAGATGTCTAGAAATAGGACTGTTGTCTATATTGATGTACCAACTATCTATACAAACTTCTCTCTAACAGGGTTTCAGCTTGAGCGTATTTTTGAACCTTGCCCTTTGTTGTACTAGTATTAAATTCATTCTGGATAAGGATATCTGCCACATGCCGTAAATGTAAGCATAAGCAGGTCAGGAGTTGGAAAAAAAGGAGGCACAACCTGAAGACATGGAATGATGCTTCTGGGGCAGCAAAAGGATGTTAAGCAAGAACATGTCATATTTGAAGAAATCAGATTCACTGTTTCATTGTCTGTCAAATAAAGGCATGAATGTCCACACAGTTATAATAGGAACCCTTTCAGAACTTTTTTAAGTATATTCAATGATATGGACACTTGACCATCACACCCAAATGAGCTTGAGTAACATTTCATTGCAAAACCATGGCCATTAATATGGATTCCCCCATTGCAGCTAGAACCCGAATTCCAGAAAAGTTGGGACGTTCTTTAAAATGAAAACTAAAAGACTTTCAAATCAAACGAGCCAATATTTTATTCACAATAGAACATAGATAACACAACGAATGTTCAAACTGAGAAACTGTACACCTTTATCAACTAAATGAGCTCATTTCATATTTGATGCCTGCTACAGGTCCCAAAAAAGTTGGCATGGGGGCAACAGATGGCTGAAAAAAAAGAAAGGTTAAAAAGATTCAATGGCAACTAATTAAGTTAATTGATATCAGGTCTGTAGCATGATTAGCTATTAAAGGGATGTCTTAGAGAGGCAAAGTCTCTTAGAAGTAAAGATGGGCAGAGGTTCTCCAATCTGTGAAAGAGTGCGTAAAAGGATTGTGGAATACTTTAAAAACAATGTTCCTCAACGTCAAATTGCAAAGGCTTTGCAAATCTCATCATCTACTGTGCATAACATCATCAAAAGATTCAGAGAAACTGGAGATATCTCTGTGCGTAAGGGACAAGGCCGAAGACCTTTATTGGATGCCCGTGGTCTTCGGGCCCTCAGGCGACACTGCATCACTCATCGGAATGATTGTGTCAATGACATTACTAAATGGGCCCCGTGCCATCTGCAGATGCCAACTAAAGCTCTATCATGCAAAAAGGAAGCCATATTTGAGCATGATCCAGGAGCGGCATCGTATACTGTGGGCCAAGACTCATTTGAAATGGACTGTTTCAAAGTGGGAAAGTGTTCTATGGTCAGACAAGTCCAAATTTGACATTCTTGTTGGTAATCACGGATGCCGTGTCCTCCGGGCTGAAGAGGAGGGAGACCTTCCGGCGTGTTATCAGCATTCAGTTCAAAAGCCAGCACCTCTGATGGTACGGGGGGTGCATAAGTGCATACAGTAAGGGCAGCTTGCGTGTTTTTGAAGGAACTATAAATGCTGAAATGGTATATATGCTCCCTTCAGACGGCGTCTATTTCAGGGAAGGCCTTCAGTGTATTTCAGCAGGACAAAGCAAAACCACATACTGCATACTATTACAACAGCAGCAGAAGAGTCCGGGTGCTGATTTGGCCTGCCTGCGGTCCAGCTCTTTCACCTATAGAGAATATTTGGCACATCATTAAATGAAAAATATACGTCAACGACGACCACGAACTCTATAGCAGCTCATAAACTCGAGGCCCAGACGTCTAAACATGCCCCTGTCCCATCCATTTTGAGACCTGCATCAAATTTGAAATGAGCTCATTCTGTGCATGAAATTTTAAAATTTCTCAGTTTAAATATTTGTTATGTTCTCTATGTTCTGTTGTGAATTAAATATTGGCTCATGTGATTTGAAAGTCTTTCAGTTTTCGTTTTATTCAAATTTAAAGAACGTCCCAAACTTATCCGGGTTGTGTAACAGCCTCCACTCTTCTGGGAATGCTTTCCACTAGATTTTGGAGCATGGCTGGGGAAATTTCTACCCTTTCAGGCAAGAACATTAATGAGGTTGGCACTAATACACACCTGTTGGCAAACGAGGAGGCCTGGTGCACAGTCAGCACTCCAGTTCCTCCCAAAGCTGTTCAGTGGGGTTGAGGTCAGGATTCTGTGCAGGTCATTATAGCTCTTCCATATCAGCCTTGACAAACCATGTCTTCATGGAGCTTGCTTTGTGCCCAGGGCCATTGTCATGTTGGAACATGTTTGGGCTCCTTAGTTCCAGTGAAGGGAAAGCTTAAATTTATAAAATACCAAGACATCCTGTACGACTGTGTGCTTTCAACTTTTTTGGCAACAATTTGGAGAAAGCTCACGTATTGGTGTGATGTTCAGGTGTTTTTATCATATTGTGTAGTCACAGTGGAAGCATTTTTGTTGGTAATTGATACATTGTACCCCTTTGCCAACACTGCTTACCATTATAACAAATGGTTCAGTTTTGTTCTCCGTGTGATATGTACGCTGCCTCTTATTTTTAGAGGCCAGGAGGGAAAAAAATGCATAGAAATTCATATAGAACCCAATGACAAGTGACGAACTTGAACGGTTTTAACCCTTGCAAATTTTCTTTTCATAATGATGGTGATATTATTCTGCTTAAGCATTAAACATTGAGAGACACATTTTGCAATAAGTTTATAAAACGATTCCATATCTTTCTGTACACGTTCCTCTTTCTGTACAGAATTGTCTTGTGTGATGAAGCATAGATCCACACAGATAAAGAAATATGTTTGTTTGCTGTGTCTAATTCTCCATGTGTGTAATTACATTCTGCTGAATTCTGACAGCCTGGAGCCCAATAATGTAATAAACGTGGGTCATGTGCTGCCATTCCTCTGTATTAACATGACATCATAATAATGAGAGGCAAATCACACTGTGTCAAAGCTGTGAACGGGAAGCAGAAACGATGCACTTGACCAGGTCATTGTCACACATGATGCCGATGAGAACACTTAAACATTGATCTTGACTCCATATTTTGTACACTAATAAGTCATGACCCAATGATCAATGATGTTAATATCTGATATAAATAATAACAACCAGTGAACCAGCAGAACTTAATATCTATCATGTCTCATATGTTCAATTTTGCAAAATATGAAAGGGTTACCAGTTGCATTGTTTTAACATAGAGTTATTAAGTTATTACCTAAAAAAAAAAAAAAATTACACCTACTTCCTAGTAGGCGCAGTGTCCGCTGTAAATAAAACAACCTGGTGAATCACAGAGTACAGAGCAAAACGCTGAAGCTACGATCTCGACTGCTAAGCCATTGAACCAAAACTCTTAATCTGTTCACCTCAGTTGTAAGCCACTTTGGACAGAGAGTGTGTTTAAGTGCTAACTTGGATTGAGTCAGTTTTTATCCAAATCCCAATCATTTAATTGTACAAAACCTCAACCTGTTCCTGCATCCATCTGAAGCCTGATTCCCTTACAATAATATAATAAATAGTAGCATTTGGACCAAATGTGCTCTGTTGGTGGAACGTTTAATAATAGAAAGCTATTAGAAGGCTTTACTAAAAAATGAAACATTATTGTACACTTACACATTTGATTAATGGTTAAAATGCTTAAACTGCTATGCACCGCAAATCAATTAGAAAGTTTACCATAAATCTAATGTTTCATTATTGTAGAACTTATTCAAGTGTGGATTGAATTTGCAGATTTTTTTTTTTTTTTTTAATTTAAGTGCTTCCCTGGCCTAACACACCTACTTCAACTTAGCAAGGCCTGTTAATGAGCTGATTAGTTAAATCAGGTGTGTAGGGAGCAGTGAACACACTGAATTGTACGGGAGAGAGGGTACTCCAGGACTAAGTGAAAGTGATTAATTGTCATAGTTGACACACCACAGTGCACAACAACGAAACGTGTCCTCTGCATTTAACCCATATGTGACATTGTGACACACAGCAGGGGGCAGCTATTTTTCCGACGCACGGGGAGCAGTGCTTGGGGCGGCACCTTGCTCAGGGTACCTCAGTGGTATCTTGCTGGTCGGGGGATCTTCCTAACCATTAGGCCACCGTCTGTTGCACACACACTAGGATTGGGAATCTGTGGATTACTGCTGTAGCCTTTGAAGCATTTGTTCAGCAATCTGGGAAGGGTTATGAGGCCATCTCCAAATAATCTGAAATTCAGCATTCTACGGTGATAAGGGCCACTTAAGAATGGAGTTGCTTCCCACGAGTTGGTGTCCCAGCAAATTGTGTGTGTGTGTGTGTGTGTGTGTGTGTGTATGTGTGTGTGTGCCTCTCTGTCTGTCTGCCTCACTGACAAATTTCTGTTGCTGGTTGTGGATTTCCTGTCCATTTAAGGCATTAAACAGCTACTGCTTTACTGACAGTTACATTCGATTAGACTATTTTCATTAATTTTCAAAAAGATGTAGCAGTACTGTTAAATAGCTTTAAAGTGTGTACCTTTACGACTTTCTTTGTCACAATGTTAAATTCACATGAAAACACCAGAGCAACACAGGCAGAATTGAATGAAAGTAGATCTGGTATGCACAAATGTTTTTTTTTTGTTGTTTGTTTGTTTTCTTCCCCATCATGGTCAATTGAGTTCTTTACAACAACAACAAAAAAACAATCTAAGCTAAGAGCTTTTATTTGTCAAACAATGTATTGTAGCGTTTTCTCACGCCGTAACACAGTGGAGACAGGACAAGCGTGCTCTTTTTGCAACCCAATACAAATGGCTGGGCTAATAGCTTTATTTGTCAGCAGAACAGCATGGGACACATACACACACACATACCGAGAGGCCCGAACCTGGCCGAGGCCACTACTCTGGCTTAACTGGGCCAGGAGGGTGAACCCAGAACCCCCCCCCCCGGCATAGACTCCCATATAAACATAACGCAAGGGGTGATGGTCCTAGCCATCACCCCGCCCACCATTACAATATCCACCTTAATAGCGATTCCAGAACTCTCTTTAAAAGGCTTTGTCTAGCATCCCGAATGTTCTTTGGTCTCTCCCTTAAAGGTCCTAAGTCGACCCTCCAACAGAGTGTTTAACTTTCGGAAAAGTTACCAAGTACAACCCTTTGGAAAGATAACCATATAAAGAAATCGTGAGGAACTTTCCTACAACTTTTTTTCCGTTATAGTGTGAAGATAATTTGTTTATTATGCCATGTCAGTTAATTCATCCTAACATCACTTACCCTTCAAACCCAGTGTTTCACATTCAGTCTTCGAAGTCATTTTCTATTGTCTTTTCTAATATGGAGCGGTTACCTAAGTGAGTTTAATCCTCAGGGAAGAACAAGGATGAAGCGCTCTTTACGCCGTCTTTCTAATTAGATACCTATGTATGACAATGAGAAAAACAACTTTTGCTACAAGATTTGCAAAGTGCTTTAAAATCATGTTATAAATGATGTTCCTGTCACAGTGACAAACCAAGCTTGAGGAGATGTAAATAGGACACGCTTCATATATAAATACATGGTTCATTACAGACTGTGGAGAGTGGGACGGGTGCAGTGGAGAGTGACTAAGATCTGCTGGGACTCTTTTTTGGATGGGGCTCAGTTTCCCAGTGGCAGATGGTTGAGAGATGGATTGATCGACCAGTGATGACGGGAAAAAAAAGAAAAAAAAAGTTGTTTGTTGTGTTGATTAGTTAAGCAAAGAGAAAGACTTTCATAAGTGTCCAGACTTTTCTTAGTGCCTGTAGTGTGTTTGCTGGAAATTGGACCTGTGTAAAACACCATCTTCTCTCCTTAAAACAGCCAATTTTAGCCATGAAAAATAATACTGTGGTTTATAGAGCTCTTTGGTTCTGCTTGAAAGCCGTTACGGATGGAGTTGGCTATGTAGGTCAGCTGCAAGCGGCACTCATTTTTCTCTCTCTCTCTCCAGCCAAAACCAACCACGACCAGTCATTGGTGATCACTTCATAGTGATGGGATTCTTCCCTGCTTTAAAAAAAAAAAAAAAAAGGCCTGTTTTATAGCCAGAATGAAAATGTTTTTGTTGAAAGTAAAGTCTGAGCCTCATTTCTTCGCCTCACTGCTTTGAAAGCGAAGATTAAAAAGCTCGAGATATTTCTGATATGACTCACTTGACTGTTAAGCGCTTATTTTCTTGCTCCAGCTTCAGTAAGGTCCAGAAGCTTCCACAAACTGTCTTCTGTGTCTAACTAAGAATCACTGCGTTAATGACGTCACTTTGCTGTGTTCTGTCACTGGTAGGTTAATGTCGAGTGTCTTGCAGTCTGTGGGAGTTAGTGTTTTAACACCTGATTGTGAATGCACAGACAGTACCAAATTCATAGTCATTATTTTCAATGCATGAACGCAATAAATATACCAAGATGCCCTTTGGGATGTACTCAGGCCTGAGGTTGTGTGAGTGTGTTTGTGCTTGAAGAGAAGGCCTTTTGTCAACAAGGATGTGTAAACATTGCAGATGACACGTTGGGGTTGTTGCTGAGAGTTTGTACTATAGTTAAGGCTTTGTGACTGACTCGAAGCATTCGGGAGAAAGAAACTGGTGCCGGTAAGAGACTGGGCATCACTGCATAATAAATGTCTCAATTATTTTTTATGCCCAAAATAAGCATCATACTCACCACCAGCTGAAGCACAATCAATCTAGCATCACTTTGTTTGATTATTGTTGCATAAATGTACATAATATAAAATAAATAAATCGTGGTAGGGAAAATAAATTTAAACATTGTTTTTAATACTGTATTGTTTTTTTTTTTGTTTTTTTTTTTTAATGATTTTGAATAGTATCATGGCTGACAGGATGAAAAAAATGGTTTTCTTTTCCCCTCCCCTAGGATTCTTTTGAAAATAATTATTGTGGATGTTTGGGGTTTTTTGGTTTGTTTTTTTTTTTTTGTGCATTTGCTTTTTTCATTATTGGTGCAAATTCTGTTTATTTTTTATAGAGCATTGTTGCTTATGCATGTTAAGACGGTCGTAATGATGAGAAACAAGCTGTTATATCGAAACTATAAAAAGGGCTTCTACTATTATGATTCTTACATATCATCTTTTCTGCTGATTATTTATTCAAAAGATAATCAAATTCAGATCTCAAGCACTGATAATAGTAGCATGTGTGAGAGCAAGGGAGCGAGACAGAGGGGGACAGAGAGGAAAAGACGGGGGGGGGGTGTGGATGAATAAATTTTTAGGAGAGATGCTTAATTGCAATATAAATAATGCATAATTTTATTCTGTTAGTGTTACTTTGGGATAGACAAATTCGACACCACGTTCAGTGCCTCATATTTTTCCTATCGGAGAGAGAGAGAGAGAGAGAGAGAGAGAGAGAGAGAGAGAATTACAATGGTTATGAAGTGCGGTCTGGGAATTCAGTATCTGACATTTTGACAGCTGTTCTGGGAAATTATTCTTTTCTCTGTTCAGTGAAAGTCTTGCATTTCTAGCTCTAACCTCCTCACACCCTTCCATTCTGTTTCCGGAGAAGTGTGAGGCAATGAATGGGATGTCTAATTTAACTATACAAGGAGTAACACTTACAGAATTAAAAAGTTTTCCAATTGCACCTATCTTCCTTCTCATTTGCACTATTTGTTTGTAACGTCATTTTGATGCACTGTTTGATCTGCATCAGTTGCAGCCTAGTTGTCATCCGTTGCCACATCGTGTTCTCCTTCTTCTGATCATTCTGATCATTCCAGAGGCCCGACAAGCACTTTTATTGAGTTAGCGTATGATTTCAAACAGCTGGCCTCAAAGCAAGAATGAAAATGCAGTCTTCAGAAATACTGCCCAATGTGAGTCATCATTGCATTTGAATGGCATTCAGTCACAACAGATTAGGGGTGTAAAACAACGGCACTGTCTGTATCTGTATCTGTTTAGTGCTCCAAGTATCTGTATCTGCATTCAGTTTTAAACCCAGGGGGTGTGGCCTAAATCTGATTTTTTTTTTTTTTTTTAAACCCCGTCACTATGTCCTCCGAAATACTATAAAAATTAGAAAAAATGGTAGCGGTGTAAGTTCTGGCACTGACAGTTGCTCAGCTACATCAATCCAGGTCATAATTGGTCTCAGCTAGAGATGTGTCCAGGACGGTTTTTGAATTCCAGCTTTCACAGTTGTTATTTTTGTTTGTACTTGCTCACAGCAAGTAGTTAGAAGTTTCACTTTTCCAAAATATAAACAAACCAGTAGCCTAGTTTAAACTACCATACAGTTGTTAGGGATACAGTCAGTGCATTGTGTCATGTCAACACCGGATTCAGTGTTCAATGTCACTTCCCAGAACACCATGCAGCCTACAAATATGGCTGCAAAAAACAACAACCACCAAAACTGTCACGTTCACATTCACCATTTTACTGATCATGCACACCTTTGAACAATTGCCACCACACCAGTTAACATAAGGACTCTCTCTTTCTCTCTCTCTCTCTCTCTCTCACACACACACACACAGATATATA
>JAOVYU010000060.1:19768960-19784095 GCA_025674565.1 Synodontis membranacea | reverse complement strand
TGTTAAAAAGAAGGATGGCGGGTTGCGGCCCTGTATCGACTATCGCGGGCTGAACGCCATCACCATTAAGTACCCTCTGACCTAACAAGTTTCCTAGACCCCCTGTAGAAGATGAAAGGCAGCATCGGGATACTGAGGATAAAGTGTTCTCTTCTTTTCTTCTTTCCTGTTTTATTTTAAGATATCAGACAGACTGATGCATCGACTATAAGTCTGCATGGTGGATAAGGATGGTACATGCCAAAGCATCTGCTACAGTAATCTGCCTCCAGACCTCTGCTTATATTGCATTGCCATTCTTTATTGGCTGGGTGCTTTCGTTGTTAGGGCCCTTGAGATTGTTATAATGATGATGATGATGACTTTATATGTCTTAACTGAACATTTGCTAACTCTGTCTTCGACACCCTACTTGCTCTGAGGAGATCTTTCATATGACTCATAGAAGTTCTGCATTTCAGTGCATTATAAATATACATCATCAAGATCTACAATGGTGATAACTCTAGGGCTTGGAAAATATCATTATTGACAGTCTTCTGAAGCACCATTAGCCTTTCTGCCCAGAGTAATGAGCACAAATCTACAATCAGTCCTCTTATTGATCTCAGTATAGCGTGAGTGTGGGGATGATTCTTATTCAAAGAATCGCTCTTTCACTGGAGCCTTTAATACCGCTCATCTCTAATTCATGTCATTTATGAATTAGAGATGAGTGGTGCATATCGGCAATGTGCTGTGATTGTCACATCATCGTCATCATAAGAATATTTCTTTGACATTCTGAATCGGATATTTCTCAGGGCTTTGAGCATTTATATGATGTAGGCTTTATGCAAGTGATTTTAAATTTCAGTTTTAATTCAGAGAGACACATTCTCCCATTCTGTCCGTTCCCATCCCCCAGTGTCTAGCTCTCTCTTTCATTCTTCCTTCCCAATTGTAATCGTTTCTTCCGAGCCATGATGTGTTCTACAGTAAACCTGCATGGCATCTGAGTTATTCGCCTCATTGGTGTCTTATGAGTGCTACATTTCAATGTGGCTTGCTCCCGGCACATTTATTAGGGCCTGCATGGCAGACTGGCACCACTGCGGGCAGGAGAGAGCGACAGCAGTGGGGCTACAGGTCTTAATTCGAGAGCCCACTATTTCTTATGTTTCCCCAGTGTGGGTATGTATGGGTGTGTGTCAGAGAAAAAAAATAGTGTCTCTGTGTTTCCGTGTGGACATAGTGATGGAAGGAAGGCCCTGAAGCTCTGTGACAGTTTAGATGTCCACTAGAGGGTAGAAATCAGCATGTCATGTGCTGTAATTGCAACTGACTGCGGGATTGATGGGACTGCACTGTTGCTTTTTAAATATTTATACCTAGAGCTGAAGGAACGTTGGTATACATTTAAAGTGCGTGGAAAGAGAGAGGAAAAAGACAAAAGAGACACAGAGGAATGGGAGTGAGCATGAGAGGAAAGAGACTTTTCTCAGGGTGGTCAGGATGGCCGGAATAAATTCACCACTCTGGCATGTCACTTTCACACTCGGGCACTTCCAGTGTGCCAGCCCCTCTTTCTCCTCGCTCCTTATCTGGAGTTGCCTTTCAAAGGGATTATTATGTTCATGGCATCACCAGTGCAGGATACCAGAACAAAACAGAAAGGGCTGTGCCATTCTCACTGCCTTTATCCAGTTGTGTTTCGGACAGATGGCCAGGACGATGGATGGGCTTTTTGATGTTTGCTTTGTTCAACTCTGCCTGGTCTGGTGGTTTAACAGACACGCCTACTCCACACAAGGGCAGACTGAGATTTAGGCTCTTCTCTTTCTTTTTCTGTCTTCTTTTCCACCCCATGCCAGTCTGCCAATGCACCTGCCCTTTTCTCTCTGCCCATTAGCCACCATTCTTTGTGGTTAATTGGCCTGTTCCAAAAGAGACCTGGCCACACCAAAGCATAGGATTACACCACGCTGCCCTAGAGATCTTCTATCCATCTCAGTCATTGAGATGCAATTCAACTAAAAGCCTCTATAGAAATATCTCAGCCTGGCTGTGGCCAAGTTCCTGATTTTGACATAATTTGTTTCCACAAAGAAGTCCAGTACATTTCTTCCTCTATAGCGATGTCCAAGAACCTAAGAACCATTTGACTCCTTTCTTTACTGCTATAGAACAGATTTACCATAAAAACCAGAGAATAGCATCCATTGCTCTCCTGGTCAAATGGGATAATAGAGTTGTTTTACTCAAAGACACAGAGACACAGTTCCTCGGAGTGGAGGCGTGCACCTGGGGAGAATAATAGCCGGAAAACCAGTGATTCAGTGACTACAGTTTTGAAGGTTTGCTGTGAGCCTACAGGGGACAGGCAAGGAAACTTGACTTCCAGTGTAGAATGATTTGTATCTCTGTCTTTCTCAGTAGTTGTGTTGGAAGCCCACATATAATCAAAGATCAAGATCACCTTGAGCAGTGTCTAAACCTCACAATTGCATAAAAGACAATTATAAAAAAAAAAAAACGTATAAAATAATCTTGGCAGTGCCGCAAAGTTTATCTGTGCCTGCATCTATGTCTTTATTTAGAATCAAACCTGAAGGGTTGTTTTCAATTAAGATGCTTGTGGGACTTTTAAATCTCAGTTAGACAGTTATTATTTTTGTTTGTACCTGCCCATCACATTTGCTAATAAATTTACTTGGCTCTATTTCCCCAATTATGCACTATATTACCAAAGATATGTGGACATACTGCCCTGGGGGTGCCCGATCTCGCCTGTTCTCGGAAGCTAAGCAGCGGCGGGCCTGGTTAGTACTTGGATGGGAGACATCCAGAGAAGGCTGGGTGCTGTACAAAGACCCAGCCACAAGGGGGTGCACACACTGGTGTGTGTCTGCGTGCCGGTCCCAAGCCCGGATAAATGGGGAGGGTTGCGTCAGGAAGGGAATCCGGCGTGAAAACTCTGCCAAATCGGACGTGCAGACAAAAGATCCGCTGTGGCGACCCCTAGTTGGGAATAGCTAAAAAGGAAAGGAGGAGGATTGCCAAAGATATGTGGACGGCTGTCCATCACACTTGCATTTGCTCATTCCAGTCCCCACTCTTCTGTGGAGACATTCCACTAGATTTTGGAGTGTGTCTGTAAAGATTTGTGCCAATAATTTGTGAATTAGTCAAAAGGCATGCACATTAGGCTAACTGGCTACTCTAATTTGTTCATAGGTGGGAGTGTGAATGGCTGTCTGTGTCTCTATGTTAGTTCCGTGATAGACTGGAGACACTCAGGTGGGACACAGTCAACCACATAAACATTTTTTGAAAGGTAAGCAACCTTCCATTCTTTCTTCAACAGCTGCACCAGCATACAACTTTCCATACCATAGACTCCTCTACTGCTCCCGTTAGGGATCATTGGTTATCATCCGCATGTTCAATCTGGCACAGGTTTTTATGTCGATTGCCCTTCCTAACGCTACCCACCCCAGTTTATCTGGGCTTGGGGCTGGCACTAGGACCGTAGACATTGTGCAGCCTCAGTGGCTGGGGTTTTCTGTTGGGGCACCTGGCCATGTTGGCTTTGACCTTACCAGGATTCCGACTCACAATCTCCTGATAATAGGGCAAGGTAATTCTGTCCTAAATAATTACCAGTGTGCACAAAGAGCAAACAAACACCAGCATATGCTGAAGTAATGTCCCAGATTTTTCCATATATCATTTTAATATCTGAGTTTTTAATATCTGGGTTTGCAGGGTCTGTTATGGATGGTTCAAGATTTAACTAATATAAATTTATATGATAATAAATAATTATATAAAATAATAAATATAATAATTTATATAATAAACCAGTGAGATCTTCCTCATGCCTTTATTTTTTATATCATCATGTCTACAACCTCTGAGAAAGGCCAAGGCATAGATTACTTATATGTTGCTCTCATATTCTTGGATTAAGAGGGCATTATTCTATCCTAGCCTCTAATATGAAATCCTTGTATTTCATTTCCGAATCAATTATCAGAGCCAGTCTGGGAGTCTATGAATGAGGCAGCTCGATATATACGCCTTCAGGGAGCTTACCTAATTTAAAGTTCATCATGCCTTTTCCTCCTATATAGCTCGAACCTGAGAAGCAGTGTCATTAGTGATGGAGGGAAAGTATGAGATATTTCTTCCTGACTCTGGTCAGATGGCTTTATAAAGGGATAAGATATTGTTAAAGCCGGTTGATCCTGGCCTGAGGAAAGGCAGGCAAAGGAGAGGATTTCTCTCAGTCTGTCATATTACTCTCCGATCTCTTTCATTATCAGTGCTCTTAAATCTCATTTGAGGCCAAGGCTTCTCCCTGAGTTTCTCCAAAAGTTCCCCGCAGGAAATGTGGACCCGTACCACAATATCAATATTGCACAGCTCAGACCTAATCAAACATCTACAAACTTTTTGCTTAGTCCTTTTTTTTTTTTCTTTTTTTTCAAAGTTTGTCATTGCCATATTGTAGCATGGGCAGGGTGATGGCTAGTGACCATCACCCCTTGCGTCGTGTTTCTATGGGAGTCTATGCTGGGGGAGGGGGGGGGGGGGGTTCTGGTGTTCACCCTCCTGGCCCAGTTGAGCCAGTTTAGTGGCCTCGGCCAAGTTCGGGCCTTTTCGTTATGTGTGTATGTGTGTGAATGCTCACTCTGTTCAGTGATGTGTTCTGTAGTACCCATGCTTTTGTGTGGCTAATAAAGAGCAACCCTAGCCATTTGCATTGGGGGACAAAATCTACACACACACACACACACACACACACACACACACACACACACACACACACACACACAAAATCTGCTTTGTGATTTTCTGAAAGGTGCTAATAAGTCTGGAGGGAACTGTACCTCTGTGTACATAAGCTTAAACAAACACTGAGAGGGTTCATTGACTGATTTGAATGGCAATATAAACAACAATGAACTTGCTGGGTTCCAAGCTACAGTGTGTGACAGATACATGACAAATATTTACCAGTGATTAAGTTTACATGCAGCATAATATATCTTTAATAATCCAACTGATGGCCCAATTGTAAAAGAAAATGTATGCCTCAACAGGAGTATAGTAAAAATGATTAGGTCCAATCTGAACAAAAATTCTATCCAATTGAAGTAGGTGATCTTTTTAATATTGCATTAAATACTGTATATAAATATTTAAACTTTGTGTCTGATTACTCTCAGAATCAGCTCTGGGTTAACAGCTCAGGCTATAGATTTGATGCTATTTAAAATAGCTGTGAGGTTGAATAGATAGTGGGATGGGCATAATGGTAACATTTTGAAGCAGATGCAGGACAGGAATTGACATTAAGGTGGCATTAAACTTTACATGACAGTAAAGTTTAGCATTTATTATTTGCCATAAAGTCAGCAAGACTGCAGAACTTACATACAGGTAATATAGGATAAAACATTTGAATAAACCTATATTTCTTGTGGTATTCCCCAAAATGGGCTTTAATATTGTAACGGTGGGCAGGGTGATGGCTAGGACCATCATCCCCTGCTCCCCGTGGTTCCAGGTTCACCCTCCTGGCACAAGTGTGATAGTTTAATGGCCTCGGCCATGTATGGTGTGTTTTAGCTAGCTCGTTGAAGCTTCTTATGGAAGCTCATATGCTCACTCCGTTCAGTGATGTGTTCTTGTGTACCTATGCTGTGTGGCTAATAAAGAGCAACCCTAGCCATTTGCACTGGGGGACAAAAAGAACTCTCTTGTCTGAACTACGGTGTGTTCGTTGTGTGAGAAAACGCTACATTGGTGTCAGAATCGTGGGATTTATAGGCGGACAAGATGGAGGTCATAGCATCACTGGACGAGCTCACCCGCGAGATGGAAGCAGCCTTTCCGGTCAGGGAAAAACTGTGGAGGAAGAGCCACTACCTACCAGAGGGGGCCAGCGTGAAGCGACCGATCGAGCAGCAGAGGTGCAGACACCCGCTGATGGCCACGGCGCTGGATCTGGAGGTGGCGAACGACCCGGTGGACCTTGGACTGGAGCTTCCGGCGTACCGGGGAGATGGACCGCTTGACACATTCATTGCGCAGATGCGCCTCGTGGCTCTCGCTTCGGGCTGGAGCTACACTGAGATCACTGTTCGAGTAGCGCTGTCCCTGGTGGGAGAGGCGCTTCGCGTGCTGAAGGACCTTCTTCCGTGTGAGCAGCAGAGCTGGGAAGAGATCCAGACAGCGCTCCGCTGCTGTTTCAGGGCCGGCGAGCAGAGGGAAGCCGCCGGCGACGAGCTGGCCGCCCGGCAGAGACGTGACGGCGAGAGGCTTGGAGCTTTCGCGGCAGACTTAAAGTGTCTCTTGCGGTGAGGTTTTCCAGAGTTCGCGGCAGAGTTGCAGGAAGAATTGGTGCTGTGAGCTTTTCTCCGCGGATTGCAGCCTAAGCGTCTAAAAGAGCATATGCGGTTGGCTGCACCGCGCTCGTTGGCGGTGGTGCTGCGAGAGGCGCAGCACACCGAACCGATCTTGAGCGAGCAGCACAGCCAAGAAAGAGTACGGTGGGTCGGCGTCGAGAGGAACTGCGAGAGGCCCGATTGCGTGCTGGGCATCCCGCGGCGATCGGTAGGGGATCGTGATCGAGACTTTGCCGCGAGCGGCGGCAGTGGTGAACGAGCTACGGAGATTCCACGTCAGTACAGATCAGCAGGACGTGATGCCTGCTTTAGATGTGGTAACACGGGGCATATTGCACATCATTGCAACGCTTTCAAGTCGAAGGACTTCGTACCCCAGCAGCCTTTAAATTTGCATTTGAGTTGTTTGGGAAATCATGCGGGACTTGAATTGTGTACGTGAATTGCGTGCTTGACCCCATTCACTGCAAGGCTCTGATCGACACAGGTTCAATGATATCCATTGTTCGGAGCAGATTACTGGATCGTACGGAGCGCTTTTCTGGGGCGCCGAACGGAACTCTGTGCATTACCACCGTGACTGGTGATCGGGTGGAAATGCAAGCGAAACGGATGGTGCAAGTGACTGTCGGTAAGCAAACGTACTGGCATACAATTCTTTGTCGGGGAAATTCAGGACAGTTGCATTCTCGGGCTGGACATTCTTGGACACTGGGGAGCCGTCGTAGACTTAACTTCGGGGACATTGCGTGCGGACTTTGGCACGATTGAGCTTACTGGCTCGCACACAGATGCACACAGACTTGGTACAGCGCCCCATTAACACTGGGAGCGAGCCGCCTATACGGCTGCAATGGAGGCGTCATCCGTTAGCAAGACGAGCAGCCGCGAAACATGTTTCCGCTGATCCACCTGTTCGTCAGCCATTTAGATCAGCGCTAGAGCCTGCCTGCAATCGTGTGATTGTACAGCCGAGAGACTTCGGTAAGGGAGAGCGTGTGTGGGTGTTTCCCCCCCCGGGAAGAAGGGACTTTCCCCGGGGCTGGCGTCACAGTGGGTGGGGCCTTGTGTCGTTGTGGGGAAACCCTCTGACGTGGTTTTTTGCAATTTGCATTGGGGGACAAAAAGAACTCTCTTGTCTGATCTATGGTGTGTTCGGAAATGCTACAATATTGATAACATTAAAAGATCGGCATTATACAGAAGGATCATGTGTGCATTTCATATTATTTTCATTAAGCAGCAAGTCTTTGTTCCTGAATGTCAGGAAGATATGAAAGACTGAGCAACTCTGATGTGGCCACAAACTCTTCTCGCCTTCTGCTTAATAATAACACTTGGGTTTTTTTTTTTTTTTGTTTTTTTTTCAGACACGAAAATCATTTAAAACTCATTAACATCACAAATAAAGTTATTTAAATCCTTTAACACGCTCACTGGATACAGCCTCACTTTGTTTTGGATTATACAGTATGTAACATACAGTACACATAAGAAGACTGATTAATGACAAGTTTGTAAAAAGGCACCCTCCAGTGGCGATGAATGATTCGTTCGCTAACATTTTGTTTAACACGGCATTAAAATTCATGTAAACCATTTTGCCTCAATTAGTACTTGCATTTCGTAGCTATGATTCATTATTCTTTCCAAACAGCTGCTTTGTATTTTCTCAAACATGGCTTTTGTCAGGCAAAACAAGTTTTGAAACTGATATTATATTTGCACGTTTTATTGTTGTTTCACTTTCATTTTCTCTACAGTGGTCTTGCGATGTAGTAAACTGTCTTAAAACTGGTGGATATTTATACAGCCGTGTCTTTTATGCCATGGGAAGCATTATTGCTAACAGGTTTTGCTCCACTTGTTTCCTTAGATGGATGGGTTTCTGCCTGTATACAGAATGTCCAGTTTAGAACACATGTAAACAGTTGATTCGGAATCTGCAGTTGAAATGAATTCACTGAGATTGGTAAAAATCTTTTTGGATGGTGACAGCCAATGTGAAGGGATAATCCAAATTTTGCATATGGGTGATTCTCATATTCTCAAACGGTGTCATTTGTTTGAATGTGATGGGGTTGAAGATTTTGTCTTAATCTGATGATAATTCTTAACGCTAGCAGCTAGCAGGATGACACAGCATTCTTTGACTTAGATTTTATTCTATTTTATAGCTATAAAAATTACTTTGTCACTTTGTTACTTTGTTACTTTGTCCTCCTCAACGCTCCGGGTCGCCAGAATACTAGTCGGAAGATTAGTATGCCTGCGGGTTGATGGCTAGTTTTTAGTGTCTGTCTCTTTAAGGTTTTCCCCTGTGCACTCCTGGGTGTTTGTCTCGTGTTGGGGCGGGCTTCACACTCCCTTCCGCGTTAATATCTTGAGTTTTCTTATTGGTTAACTAGTTTAATTTGGGTTATTGTCTTCCCTATTTATATCCTCCCGACCAGCGGCCCAGCGTCCGTGCGCGCTCATATTCATGATGTTTTTCCGTCTGCACAGACGTAAAGCCTCGCCTTGCTCCAGCCGGATCGCTAAGCTAATGCTAACCGGACACAAGCTACATGCTACACGCGGTGCGGCGTTTCTAGCGGCCGCGCTTCCTCGCAGCTGACTCGGTGCTCCGGGACGAGTCTCCCTGCTGTTCGGAGCATCACACCGCTAACCGCTCAGTTATTGCTTGTGTCTGTTTTTGTGTTTACCCTTTTGCGCTCTTTGAGCAGGACTTTGGGACTGTGATATATTTTTATATGGATTGCTAAAGTGACTTTGGTTATTTCTTACGTTTGGCCCGGCTGGGTTTTTTTGCGTGCTTTTTTTAATTTGTTTGTTTTCAGGTTTTTTCCCTTTTTCCCCCTCTGTGTGGATCTCCTGCTGGATTTCTAAATAAATCTTTAATATTATCTCCCCTGCATTTGCGTCCTTCTTCTAACAGATCATGACATACTTTCTGATAAAACCTTCTAAACTATGTGTTTTTCCCCCAACGGTGTTGAACACCTAAACCTGACCAACCTATATGTTCATAAAAAAAACATAAAATATTTATGAGAATTGAGAAAGTAGTTTTCCGCTTGTCACACCGTGCTGTTCAAGAGACTTTGATGATTCCAATTCCTCATAAATAGTGTCACAGGATCAAACCATTATTTTATTAAAGGGGGGTGGTGGTGGTTTCGTTACGGGGTTGAATTCAACACAGGGACTGAGAAAAATTCTTAAGTTTCCCTTAAATTCAATCTCTTTTCCAAATAAAATATATTATACATGGGCAGGGGTTAGCAGTGCCTAATTTTGCAAAAAAAAAAAGTTTATTATTAAACATTATTATGATGGACAATGGGGACAGGCAATATTCTTTGGAAAAAGCACAACTATAAAAGTTAAAATAAATGTCATAGCTTTTTTTTCTCTGCTAATTATTAAAAAACATGTAGTAATTAGAAATGATGCAGTTCAAATGTAGATTTATGAATGTTATGAAAAGTTGTAGCAGCATTACATCTTGGGACACTGAACCTACTGAAGTGGCACCAAATCTGTAGAATGACCCCTGTATACAGAATGTCCAGTTTAGAACACATGTAAACAGTTTATTTGGAATCTGCAGTTGAAATGAATTCACTGGGATTGGTAAAAATCTTTTTTGGATGGTGACAGCCAATGTGAAAGGATAATCCAAATTCTAAATCTACCAAGTGACTACTAATTTTATCTCTGTCAAAAACATGTCCCCATGCTAGTACGAATGTACTATGTCCGGGTATAAGAATCTTGCCAAGCTGATAAGTTGTTGCAGAGGAATAAACACAGCAAAAATAACTACGTAAACAAGTGCTTCTTTTCTTCTTTTAATTCTCTTTAAATGTTAGTGATGAGGTAGGACATCAGACATTTTCAAACATTGACTAAACTGTTAAAAATTCATTCTACCAGTAGGTGTCAGTAAAGGGCGTGTCATTGTCTTGTGTATCCTGATGGATGGTGGGTCAAGTCGAGCCATTGTAGAAGATTGAAGTGAGCAATGTGAAGGTGTTTGATAAGTGCCTTTGGGTAGGTGGGGTCTGGTCCATTTTTGCTTTGTAGGTAAGCTTCGGTGTTTTAAATCTGATACAGGCAGCTACAACAATCTGTTTGGAGGGAAGGGATGCAACAATGGGGTGACGTGAGAGTACTTGATATTGAAAAAATCATGCAGCTAAATTCAGGACAAGATGCAGGATTCTGATGACCTGCCAGCAGTGAGTTGCACCAGTCCAGTCTCAAGATCACAAGGGAGTAAACAAGCACTTGAGTGTCCTTCATGGAACAGATTCTCCTGATATTGTAAAGAACAACCTGCCACACCAAGTTAGGGTAGCAAAATAAGGAGAGATTGATAGTTGGTCTGTCAAGAACTACCTTGTGTTTGTTGTTCGACAGCATGAGTTCAACCAGGAGACCATAAGATCTTGACATGCATGCAACTCCAGGTATATACAGCAGCTCAGTCTTGCTGGGATTTAGTTTCAGATGGCAGAGGCATGCTTCAGAGGTTAGATTGTGCCACTACCCTTGCCTGTTACTCATGTAGTGTAAGAGAAAGCATAAGCAGAGGAAAGCAGCAGATGTTGCCAAATTCTCAGGACGGACCCAGGTCTCAGACAGTGTCATGAAGTGGAGAGAGGGAAGTTAACTATATGTTGAAATCAGCATCCTGAACAGCAGGTAGGTAGTTCCAAAGCCAACCTAACACCAGGGCTTGAAACACTGAGGAGTAGTTAAACCATATGTAGATAAAACAATTCTGTGTGCATTTCTGTTCCACAGTCAACTTTAAACCTGGATGCTGTAATCATGCAACAAATACCAAACTCGAAAAAGTCATACTTAAAGTCATTTACATGACAGTATATAATTAACCAAGAGACACTTCTTTTAATTACACTTAAGCTCAGTTGTATTTTTGCATTCTTGTGTGGTCTTTCCCCGACTCATCTATAGCTCCAGGATTCTCTTGCACTTAAGCCAGTGAAGCCAACTGCTGCAGCAGGGAGTAAGGGTCCATGCAGGACACAGAGGACATGTCTGAGACAAACAAATCCATCTTCACATCTCAGTGTACAAAAGACCAGGGGTCTCATTTATAACCGTTGCGTATGCACAAAACAGGCCCTAAAAGGTGCGTACGCCTCTTTCTACGCAAACGTTGCGATCTATAGAAACAAACTTGACGGCAGAATTTGCGTAAATGTACGCAAACTCTGACCCATGCGTACGAACATTTTGGAGGAAAAAATGCGACCGCGGGTGAAGTGTCATCAGTACATAGATAATAATTCCTTGTGCTAGTGAGTCACACACCGTACATTTAATTTCACTTATTCAGTCACATATTTATAATAATAAATAAATATATGTACAATATATAATCCGACTCAAATCTTAACTTAATCTACACTTTTAATCTACGCAACGCAGCTGTTGAAATGTAAATGTGGTTATCATGATCATTTGGACACGGTGTGAAATAATTTGATTGCTGAAAACAAATAAATATCGCGATCACATTCCTGCATAACATAACGGATGCGTTGGCATTGTTAGAAGATTATGACAATGGCAGAATTAGAAGAGAACGAGTGTTCAGGGACCGTGAAGATTTTTTGGGCCATGATGATGACTGGCTTATAAATCAATTTAGATTATAGATGTGTGCTTTTGGAGCGATGTGCTGAACTGGGTCCAATGTTAGAGAGATCAACCCGACAGAACCGCACTTGTACAAATACAGGTACTGACGACCCTGGGGATCCTTACAACTGGCTGTTACCAGCGGGAATTTACGGAGCCCCTAAGGGAACAAAGGAGGAGAAAAAAACGGCAGAAGAATACAGGAAGGTTTGCATTGCTATTCCAATAGCATTAAAGCAGTTAATATATAACATCATGTTACATTCAGAAGTCAAACCAGCATTGCCAAACTTAAGAATTGGACATTGTAAATCTAAATGACAGTAAATGTAATAACAAGGTTATTACTGCAAATTTTAAATCCATTCTTTTCCATGAGTTTAACTCAGGAAAGCATCTGCAGGCTTTTAATGAGGATCAGTCGCTCATGGAAATTCGCTCGTGGCTTTTTCTAAATTTGTTAAGTGGCCTGTTTCCCCCCAAATTTAAGAAACACATTTCAAGATAATTAATAATATATACCCGGTGGCAGAATTTCTAGAGAGAAGATTTAAATTTGAGGTGGACCTGTCTTCTTTTTGTGATTCAACCTGTGAAACACCTGTTTTTTCATGTTAATTTTTGGTTGGAAATACACAATGGTTATCACTCAAGAGCAACGATATCCCACAGTTTGACCTATCTCATATGGAAAACTTACAACCATCTGTCTCTGATATGATGATAACATTGTCATTCTCTTAGGTGTATATCATGTACATTGTAGTAAATGAAGAAATAGTAAACCATCTTTCACATGGCTCATTAATGATTTTAAACAATACTTCATGTCACTTAAGAAACTAAAATCCAGTAAATCTGTAAGGATTTATGACGACATATCTAATTTATCACTGTTCTGATTTATGCCTCCTGTGTCTTCTAGCCTGTGCCGCCACCTAGTGTTCTGGATATTAGGTTATTTCCATCGGTTACAATGTGTATCGGCAATCCACTGTTCTTACTGAGTATCCATGAAGACCTACATTTTTGGCAGCTTGAATATGTGCGCTTGAAAAATATTGGGTTGAATATTACCTGTTGAATAATTAACATGGCAGTTTAATAACCAAATAAATAATAATAAATAATAACTTTATTTTAGGAGGTGAATATTTGTGTATTGAATTTTGCTGGATTTTTTTAGCCGAAATATATTACCCAATTAATTACAATTTAGAAAAATGTAAACATTCTTATTTCTGTTGTCTATTTTTTTTTTTTTTTTTTTCAGATTGCAGCAAGTTGCAGTGCCGAATAATTCAAGCATTGTTTTGCAATACGTTTTTATTCAAGTCATGTAATTCAACACATTGAGGACTTTTGGCATTATTATACGTTCATAAAAGGTCCTAGCAAGCGTTTCTCTTTGCTGTAATTCCTACAACTGGCCAGGCGAGGGCAGCACGGCACTGATTCTTTTTTTTAAAGTCCTCTTAGCAGAGGGACTCTAAAGTCTATTATATCCACATATTTACTATGAAATGTGTTGTTAGAGCATTTACGTGTTTGGTCAGTGTTTAACCCGCAAAGCATTGAATGCTCATGGGCTAATTTTTGTAGGTAATAGTGCACATACAAAAAGAGGGGAAAAAGGGGGGGGGGGAACACACGTTGCTACAATCGTTACTGTGTGTATATTCTGTTTTATTTCTAGCGCAGAAGCGTAATCACATTTGACTTGTTGACCATGCAGTTATTAACTTTGTTGAGCCGTTTTCTCAGTTTCGTTAGATTTTTCCCAGTGCAACGTTACAGTAAAGCTTCAGTGAGAAGTGTAGTAGATTAGTAGCTTGGGAACAGTTCGGATAGCAAATAAAGTTTGCATGCAAAAGCGTCTTATGCTTTGATTGTTGGATATTTCGATGATCAGGCCTCAGGCTGGAAGTCTTTAGTCTTTTAGTCATTTCTTGCTGATGCTGAGACTCTTTTCTTTTCTTTCTTTTTTTTTTTATATTAAATAATGTTGCGTCCTGGAATGTTTTTGTCTACCTAATTAGCCAACAAGTAGCAAATCATTGTGAATTAATACTGTAGGTTTTTTTTTTTTTTTTTTTTTGACTGTTTTAACAATAGCTATCCTCACAAAATGCACGTCTATCTATCTATCTATCTATCTATCTAATTATTCATTTATTTAATTGTTTATTTGTTTGTTTATACATACATACATGTATACACACAGAATATGCATTTTGGATGAAAATTCTGCAAGACTTGCAACAATTTGGACTCACTGGGCACTGAGCGCATAGCCTAATGATGGTAGTAAAACCGCTGAAGTCAAACAAACTGGATTAAATAGCAATGCTCACGTGTTCACGGGTCGTAGCATTATGACCACGTGTCTCCTCTAATTTGAATGAGGCACCGCATTCGTCATTTGGACCTATTAGCTCGGTCCATCTTGTTTGCCTTACGGTCTCCGCTCAGGTGGTGCAGGTTTCGCGCATGCGCACAGAGAGAAGTCGGCAGCCAGGTGTAGTCAGCGATAACGCGCACTTGTGATCTCAGGCATTCGCTCCTGCTCGGAAAGGACTATACAGATATCTTTGCAGATGTCGTTATTAGAGAGGCTGGACTGGCGGGTAAGTTATTTCCTTTGTAAATAACGTATGATTTCAATAGGCTTGTTATATATTAATAGAAAATGTAGACAACTACTGATCCGATTTCTGTTTCTCGTCGATCCAATTTTTAAGTTTTATCTGTGATCCAGAGCATCCTTTGTTGGGATTAGGCTGCTACCTGTTCAGATGTGTAGGAACTGTTTACATAAGTAAACGAAACTAAGTTGTAGAGCTATACAATAAATTGGTAGGTATTTATTTAATATTTATAATTTATAATAGGGTAATAATAATAATAATAATAATAATAATAATAATAATAATAATAATATAAACGAATTATTTGTATCTTTACATTTTGATTGTAGCTGTACACACCAAGTAGCGTAAGTTTACGAGGTCAAGCCTAGCTATGCGATTAATTAATGGCTAAGAGAGAAGCTGGATTGTTTATA
>JAOVYU010000060.1:19686324-19697398 GCA_025674565.1 Synodontis membranacea | reverse complement strand
ATGCCAGTGGGTCGTAGGCTTGGTTTCGTTATTGCAAGCAAGAGATATGCAACCAAATATCAAGTGTTATATTAACTTACTTTAAGTTTCTTTGTTCCTATACTTTTGTTCACCTGAAAATTGGGTGTGGTGCCACCAAATGTACCGTGTTCTAATATGTAAACATCAGGAACTAAAAGCTGAAATTATTATCTATTGTCTCGTGTTCATCTTTAAATTTTGAAGCTAAATGTCTTTTGTGTATAGCAAAAACAGATGAATCTGCCTTGGTATTCCAGTACTTTCAAACGGGACTAATTCTAACAAAAATGTGGCGTTTATGTTCAAATTCTTTTGTATTATGTACTCCTTGTAGTGAGTCATGCTCATTGTCAGCCCCACAGTAACTGTCAATCTTCCTAGCTAAAGTTATTGCAGAAACTTCTGGTGAGGAATTTGAGCCCTGCAGCCCACCCTCTTTGCTGTGTGTATACACAGACTCAACAGCATGATATCCCTTCCCCCCATTGGCCCAGTCAGTCCCTTGCATGCCTGGATCGCCTCCTAATTTAGCCAGTGCTGCACCGCTTTGCTTTGCTTTGCTCAGGGTGACTGAAGAGCGGTTGGAGTATGGTACAGGGAAGTGTATGCAGTCAACCTGCGAGCCCCTAATCCACAGCCATGGACCCTTTCCCTGAGGTAAGACTCAGAGCCACTGTGTGTGATCATGAGCATGTGTGACATATTTTAGCAACAGGTGCTGGCCAGTCATTATAGCATACAGTAATTACAGTAAAGAACAGATGTGGGTGCAGGGCAGAGGTGTATGTGTTTGAAAATCATGTTTGAAAAATGTCACACACAGGGCTTCTGAATACTGCAGTTAAAGGTTATTGAGGCAATAAGGAAATTATGTTACTACTTGGGATTAGGACTGTTGGATTTCACTTAGATATAGTTTATGAATAAAATTTGACACACAGACATATGGATACTTTATTGGTCCTTAAACAGAATTTGCTTTGTTATAGCAGCCATACAAAATATGGTGCATGAAAAAAAAAGGCAGAGCTGTTACGGTACGGATCAAACAGGCCTGGAAAGGAAAAAGACAAAAAAAAAAAAAAGAAACGGTAAATTAAATAAACATAAAATAGGATGAAATGCCACTATTGAAAGTATGATATAATAAACACTCTCCAGAGATTGTAGTCCACCAATTTCTATGTCCCAATTTAGGTTCACTTCAAATTATTTGAACAGGCTGGTAGCAGTGGACAGGAATCACTTCCTATAGCGTTCCTTGCTGCACTGTATTTGGATCAGCATGCTGCTGTAGATACTTTTCAAAATGTATGCTATGAAGGGAGTGGAAGGGCATTGTCCATAATGGTCATCAGTTTTTATTATTATTATTATTATTATTATTATTATTATTATTATTAATCTGCAATTCTTCTACACTGACTGATATACAAACTGCAAGAGATCTAATGAAGTGTCAGTTGTCGGTTCTGCATCAGATCAGCCTCTCAATTATTCACATAACACAGAGAAGATATCTGCTACCAGCCTACTATCCCTTGTCCCTAAAGGTGATCACCTACTTTAACAGAAGGGGCCAATGTAACCTTGAAAAAATACTGCCACTTCAAGTTGCAAAAGTGCAGAAATGATATCAGATGCTCTATGCCTCATGGGCAGAATGTCTGAGGTTGACATTCACACTGCAAGAATTCAGATTTTGGCTCGGATCCATCAGAACCACAGCACTTCCCAAAACTGGTTAGGTTCTGATCCTCTGATCTTCAGCTCTGGAGTGTTAGTGTGATGGTATTGACAAGCTTTGCTGGTTATGATGAATGAGCATCAGTTTGGCAGGTGTGTTTAAATTTTAGCATTGATCACACATGCTTAATCTGAAAAATAGATATATTGTACACTGAAGAATAGTTTATGCTTACTGAAATCTCTTGAACCTTTCCGCTTAATACAAATAATGAGATTTTTCTTTCCTTTTCCCAGGTTCCCTTTACAGACGATGGTCTTACAATGAAAAGTACAGGTATCTAATTGTGTTCATCATCTTCACAAGCACCTAACACTCTCTCTGCCTATGTGCGTTTCTGTGTTGAACCCTATTTTCTTAAGACATACAGTCACAAAAACAATATTAGATTTCTGGATGCAGAGTCAGACTGACAGACCTACAGGAGGGTTCTCCTCCACTGCCTTTTCCTACAGAGGCTGCTCGAGATCCTGACACACACGTCTACACCAAGTTCTTCATGAACCACTGCTGCTATGACGCCATACCAACCAGCTCGAAACTGGTCATCTTTGATACAACACTGCAGGTGAATTAAAGTCTTTGCGTATTGAAAATCGAACCTTAAAATGCAGATTCTAAACTATCCCGAATGTCAAGCATAAATAGTCAAGAAACTGAATTTGATTCAGTTGAGCTCTCAGTGATCTAGACAATCTGTTAACATGGTCACAAACAACACTGGTAACAAACCACACATTACTCACTACGTATAAAAGTATAAATACGACTATTGGATTGTAAATACGGCTACTGCATTGTAAGTTTAAAAAGCATGATATTGCACAGACAAAAAAAATACTGAGACATTAAGTGTTTATGAGTCTGATTGCATTTGGAGAGATGCTGTTTGACTGCTCGATGTTTGGTGTTTTGATTCACTGATTTTTACTTTTTTTTTTTTTATCTCCTGAAACTGGCTCTGCTTATGATCATTGGTGGATCAAGCTAACCTGACAACACTCTCAGAGACTGCTGATCTGAAATAAAATATGTTTCTCAGACATAGACTTAGCTGTTTTTTCAGAAATGTGTCTTTTGTGCGAGTTTTAATCCTTGGCTCGTAATACAGGTGAAGAAGGCATTCTTCGCATTAGTCGCTAATGGAGTTCGAGCTGCACCTTTGTGGGACAACAAGCAGCAGTGTTTTGTAGGTATGTGGACCTGAGCAATGATTGCTGTGCTCTTTAACCTTTAAATGTTAGGCCATTTGTGAACCTGAGTCAGATTACTGACACTGAGTAATATAACCCATAAATCTGTATTCAGGACTCTGTAGCAGGTTCTCGAGTGATCCTTCTACTCTAAGCTATGTATTTTGCTGATTTTTCTTGTTATATACTTTCGTAAATATTTCACTGTTATTCTGAGGTTAAATTAAGATTGAAAAAAAAAAAAAAAACATAAAATCTCTTAAGAGATCACTATTATTTAGCTCAAATTCTGTTACCTCTAAATATTATCTCATCCAGCAAGTGTCCTTAGACGGTGTCTATAGCTCTGATGGAAGAAAGACATATGGAATATCTCTTGCTGCTACGACTCATCGGAAGTCCCAACTCATGGCTTCATTCGTAATGAATCAGCCTCTCTGGTGGCAGTGGTCTAACTTTAGTTAGCTAGGGGCCCAGTGACTTGTGTGACATGGCAAGACAGTGCTTTAATCCCTAACACCCTTTCCAAGGTATTAATAGCCACTCCATCGCACTATGTAATTTCTTACAAGAATAATTTGGGTGCTTAAAGTTATTACTTATTATGCACGTCCGTGTTAGTCATAGCTGGCAGTGTTAACATTTCCTTTTGTTTAGCCCTAAAGAATTTGAGCCAGTGCATCAATGTTTAGTATCAAGTGTCCACTTTAAAACCAGGCCGTTTAAATGTTTGCCTCTTGTTACTTGTGTTGCTACAGGGATGCTTACTATAACCGATTTCATTAACATTCTTCACCGATATTACAAGTCACCCATGGTAAGCTGATTGAGCGGTTTCTTATTCTTCCAGTCTTACAGTGATGGATCGATTAATACTTTTATTTCCCTTTCCTGCTTTCTGTTGCTGTTCTAGGTTCAGATCTATGAATTAGAAGAGCACAAGATTGAAACCTGGCGAGGTGATTGTGTACAGTTTTATTTGTCCAGCTTTTATTTTATCATGCATTTTCCCTAGTGTTTAAGCTCTATCTTTTACTTTGTTTCAGAGGTGTACCTGCAGTACTCTGTCAACTCTCTGATCAGCATCACCCCCGAATCCAGGTAGAACTAAGGCCTCCATAACTGTCCTTTATTCCCCCCCCTCTCCGGTATCCCAACAGTGACAGACTTGTGTTTCCCATCATCAGCCTCTTTGATGCTATTTACTCCTTACTGAAGAACAAGATTCACAGGCTGCCTGTTATTGATCCGGAATCAGGAAACGTTCTGCACATCCTGACCCACAAACGCATACTGAAATTTCTGCACATCTTTGTAAGAGTTTTTTTTTTTTTTTTTTTTACTTTTATTTATCTCACCACATTGCAGAAATGTTTTTGTTTAATAGAACAAATCATTAATTGGTTAATATAATTAGTTGTAGTTGAACTGAGCAAATCATTAAGATTATAACAAGTTTATCGGGATTTCTCAGGGTTCTATGATCCCAAAGCCTCGATTCTTACAGAAGCAAATTCAGGATGTTGAAATTGGAACCTTCAAGAGGATCGCCATAGTCCAGGAAACTGCAACGGTTTATGAGGCATTATCAGTGTTTGTTGAACGCAGGGTATCAGCCCTGCCTGTTGTGACTGAGCAAGGTATTTTTCAGTATTATCTTTTTTAGTATTCAGTATTATTCAGTATTTTTATCTTTGGATTATAAAATCACCTAAATCTTGTTATGAAATGTGTCTGTTTTCTTACGTAGGAAAGGTGGTGGCTCTTTATTCCCGTTTTGACGTCATTGTAAGTTTTTCTATAATTAAATAAGTAAAAATTAAGCAGTCTAAAATTATTTACATAAAAGTGCACCTAATAAAGTATAAATCAACAACCTAGAATTATACATTAAATTACATTTGTGTAGGTTATTGGAACTTAACAAAACCACATAATCAACATATCCTCAAGACCATGCATTTTGTTGGCTATAGAACCTGGCTGCTCAGAAAAATTACAATAACTTGAACATGACGATGCGAGAAGTGATTGAGAGCCGCTCATGCTGCGTTGAGGGAGTGCTGAAGTGCTATCCGCATGAAACCCTGGAGACCGTCATTGATCGCATAGCTGAAGCAGAGGTAAGCAAAAATAAATGCAGTGACCATTGCAAATTATTACAATAGGATGCATTTTTCTGCACTCATCTGAAACCTGGCTCATAAATTTCCTGTGTTCAAAACAGTGAAGAATCTGTTTAGGTTTGGATCATATTTAACCCATGGTTGAGACATAATTTGTATCTAGAAAACCACACTGCAGTTTATTCATATTAAGAGCTGACCTTCTACCCAGACATCCATGTTATCGAAGCTATCCGATTCATGATGGAATGTCTACTGTCCTTTTAGGTTCATCGTCTAGTTCTGGTAGACGAACAGGATATGGTGAGGGGAATCATCTCGCTGTCTGACTTGCTGCAGGCATTGGTCTTAACGCCTGCAGGTATTGATGCTCTTTTCTCTTAGCAACTGTAGAGGAGTGATTACTCCATCAAGGTCCCTGCCCCAGGTTGGAGCACTCTCACTTCTCCCTGTATTTTTCAGTGAACTTGTGCATTGTGCCTATAGATATTTCTCCCCCATCTGGGCAACATTAGGCTGTTGGACCATGGGGAATGACATGCACATCTGCTCTTATTCTGACCTGATCTAAACTGGTAGCCTAGAATGATTAATACTGTATCAGAGACCACTTTGCTGGACAAGGTTGCTCTGTTCAAGTAAAGAATGTCAGAGTATGAGGTTTTTTTTTTTTGTTTTTTTTTTTAATAATCTGGACATTGATCTATGATTGTCTTTATATTACATACATCCAGGTCTCAGAAGTTCTCTCCCAACCAAAGACTAAGGATTTGAAATCTATATTAGATTTTTTGTTTCTAATGTAGCTGTTCTAAATAATTAGACAAATGATTTTCAACTCATCATTTAGGTTAATGACGGAATTCTATTTTCCAAAGGGTTCTTACAAAACAGACTTCTAAATAATAAATAAAAATAAATAAGCGCTGGATAAAGACTTTATGACTTGGTACAGAGAAGCACATATAAAATTGCGTCTTTTCTCATCTCAGTCCTGAGCTTGTGGTGCCCTCTGTGCATGTTCTACCCATATCCGTGTGGATTTCCTTTTGGTTCTCCAGTTTCCTCCTACCTCCCATGTCAGGTAGGTGTATTGGCCAGGATAAATTGCCCCTAAGCATAAACGGGAGTTTGATGGTATGTGTATGGGGCAGTGCGATGGACTGACATCCCATCCAGGGTGTATACGTGCATCACCCATTTTTCCCCAGGATAGGGTGAAAAGCCACCGTGACCCTACCCAGGATAAAGTGGTTTCCGTTTTCCCTTTCCGTCCATATTAAAACAGATAATCCAAAGTGAATACATCTAAAAATTCAGGTTTTGTGTTTGTACTGTGCAAATGTGAAAAGGTACATGGCATAGATGAATTCCAAGATGGTGGAACTTACTGCAGTTGGGTGTTACGTATTTTATTTCATACGTAGTTCAAGTTTTACTTAACATGCAAGCAATATGGTGGCATGAACAAAAGCATATTTTATGTTTATGGTTTAGAGAAAAGGGCAAACTGGTGAAGGTGTTGTAAATGATATAAAAGTCATTGGTACGGCAGCATTTCTGTCATTTGTGGACTGAAATTACCCTGGTCTGTGTGCGGCCTGGTGGTAAATGTACAGTATATATCACAAAAATTGAAGCATAAATAATTTGATTTTTACTTGTGTATATGTTTATTGCTTTGTTATTACATGTTTAAGAAAATAGTGTATTTGTTTGGAAAAATATATAATTCTGTTGTGCACTTTACTTCTGTAATGATGGGAACCCATCGCATTTTCATTATTGTGACTAGTTACCTATTAACAAACTGGACTAAACGTTGACTCCAAGTTACACAAAATACTGTGCCCTCCACAATTATTGGCACCCCTTGTAAAGATTAGTAAAGAGATTGTCCACCTAAAAAATCCACTTTTTGTGAAGTAGCTTCATCTCACACTTTTAAAAAATCCAACTTTTAATTTAAATATTTTTTTTTCAGAGAAAAACAAATCCCTCAGCAAGAAATAATTAATTTCAACAAAAAGACATGAGGCATAATTATTGGCCCCCATTATTGAGACCACAAGGAAACCGAAGCATGTTTCCCATCTAATTTTTTTGTTGTTGATTGGAATGTGTAAGAACTTTCGAGCTGTAATCCATGATCACCCGGTTAACTGGGGTACAAATATGAGGTTACACAGAGGCCAAATTCCCTTAGTCATCCATCAACATGGGAAACACAGGCGAACATACAAACCAAACGAGGGAGAAGTGTGTTGACGGAAGGATGGTAAAAGAGGCAGAAAAATCTCCAAATATCACTGTTGGTGAACTGCAAGAAAAAGTCAAATCTTGGGGTTAGCAAGCCATTTTGTCAGTTAACCACAAATATAATCATTTGGAGTTTGTGGAATACTGCTACAACTGACTGGAGCCATGTTCTATGGTCTGATGAAACAAAGATGTAGCTTTTTGGCAATAAACACTCAAGCTGAGTTTGGTGTTAAAAGAAGCATTGCCTATAATCAAAAGAACCTTATTCCAACTTTATATAATAGTGGAGGTTCTGTGATGTTGTGGGGATATTTTTAATAATTGTGGAGAGCACTGTACTGTACATAATCATTGCTGTTGTGTTCTGAAAGTATGCACAATTTCCATTTCCCTTTCTACCTTATTAAATATAAAACACTTGAAGTCGAATGTATGACCAATCATGTTTGTTTTCACCTTTTGTAAGTAACTACAGTATACAAAATGATAATTAATAAACCAAGCCATGTTTCCTATAACCATTTTGTCTTATTGTATGTCTTATGGTAGACCATATACTTCATATACTGTATTACCATGGTTTATATAAGCAAAAAGTGAACAGTACCGGAAACCCGTGCCCATCTCCAGTTACCACTTTTTTGTGCCCAGAACATCCTAGGAATGATTGTTCTGGGAATCTTTTTTTTCTGTTCACATTTCTTACAGTTCTGTGTTTGTTATCCAGTCTTTTTTATTATTTGAACCCTTTTCAGGAACCTTGGGGTAATCTGCGATGCTTAGGAGAGTATTGTCCTAACGTGTTTAACCTTTTAGTATAATGACACAAACTTACAAGCCTGTCATAACTGTTACTGTTACAGGCACAATCACTTTCAAATATAATAAGCTACATACACTGAATGGCCAAATGTTTGTGAACACCTGATATTCAGTTCAGACACTGATGTCAGGTGTGAACTCCTGGGCAGTCGGCATTCCAATTCATTTGGAGTTGAGGTCAAAGCTCTGTGCAGGCCACTGGGTCAAGCTCTTCCACACCAACCTTGGTAAACCAGGTGCACAGGGGCATTGTCATGCTGGAATAGGTTTTGGCCTCTTAGTTCCAGCTACAGCATACAGCATACCTCTACAACTACTACTGCTACTATTAATAATATTATTATTAATAATTATCATATGAAGAAGAAGTATGAACAGAATTTTTAAAATTTCAAATCAAAGTTTAAAACACTTATGGTTGAAGGAAAAAAACAAAACATTAATACACTATATGTACAGTATATATAAAATCTTTTTCTAAGCAACATTCTGTGATAAGCATAAACCGGTGGCTTCAACCACTAGATGGCAGGATCACTGCACTAGTAAAATGGGTTAGAAAAAAATCCACTTTTTTTCCCCAAGTAGGATCAGCTTCCAATGATAAAAGAGAAAAAAAAAAAACCTTCAATTGAAATAAATGTATTCAGAGAAAAAGAAAAAAAAGAAATCACCTTTCTATCAGAACCAGCATTAACGTCTTCAGCAATTTGAACTACAGTAGCTCGTCTGTTGGATCGGACCACACTTGCTCCACACATGCATAATTGAGCCTTGCCCACTCGTGACCCTGTCGCTGGTTCCCCACTGTTCCTTCCTTGGACCACATTTGATCAGATACTGACCACTCCAGACCAATCGTCTTGCAATCACAATTTGGCCCTTGTCAAAATCCTAACGCTTACCAATTATTCCTACTTCTAACACACTGACTTTGAGGACAAAATGTAAACTTGCTGCCTAATATCTCCCATCCACTAACAGGTGCCATGATGAAGAGATAATCAGTGTTATTCACTTCAACTGTCAGTGGTCATAATGTTATGCCTGATTGGTGTGTGTGTGTGTGTGTGTGTGTGTGTGTGTGTGTGTGTGTGTGTGTGTGTGTGTGTGTACACACACAATGCTGAAGTCATCAAAAAGCTGAAATAACACATATGTCACATATGGAATTAGGTGGTAAATAATAAAGTGTTAACAAAATTATGTTTCATATTTTAGATTCTTCCAGGTAGCCACCGCTTACCTTGATGACAGCTTTGTACACTACCGGCATTATCTTAAGAAGCTTCATGAAGTACTCACGTGCAATGCCTTTCAGTTAACAAGTGTGCCTTGTCAACAGTCAATTAGTGGAATTTCCTGTCTCCTTACTGCATTTGAGGCCATCAGTTGTGTTGTGTTGTGTCAGGGTGGTGCTGTAGCAGGTGTGTTTACAGTATTTCGTGTAAACTCTGTAGATTGTTATGCATGAAAATCCCAAGAGATGAGCAATTTTTTAAGTACTCAAACCAACCTGTCTGGCCATGGTCAGAGTCACACACGTAACATTTTCCCCATTCTTGATGTGAAGATTACATGTATCCTGTTCAAGGTAACCAGTGAGTGTTTTCATAAAGATGGCTTTCTGAAAATTGTAACCTTGATAGAATTAAAAATGACATATTGCCTGAATTCATTTTTCAGCTAAATTTGAATGTATTAATTAATTGCAATGAGTACTGTAGTCCACTTGTAGAAGATGAGAAAATGAGAAAATAAAGGGGGAATAAATAGCAGAGTCGAATTATTACTTAGCTCAGTACAGATGCGAAAGTAATGCTATATCAAACTTTTTAAAACAGTGAGTGACTTTTTAAAAAAAATATATATATATGAACTCTGGTATTGAGAGTATATTGTTTATATTGTTGCTGCTGTTTGCAATGAAAAACGTTCAGTTCTCAGTGTGTTCCAGTATATTAATTAGTGGTAATCAGATTAATTAGCAGTTGCTGTACATAATAACATTCGGAATGTGTACTTGATGTTTGATACATTCACCAAATCCGGATTTGAAGTATGATATGGCTCAGAGTTTGTATGAAGCTTATACTAACTACTCAAACTAACAATACCTCAATAGCCCTGTTTCTGTGTGGTTTGTAGTAACCGGTAGTGAAACACACAGCAAGATACAAAGTTCAGTGCATCAGGTGCTCAGATCTGTGTATTTACCAGAGGTGTATTTACTCACCTACCAGTTTCTTACATCCTGGTCTTGCTCAGCAAACACTGTCCCTAGCTAAACCATATAATGTGTATTCCTCAGACTGTTTATAGTTGCTAAATCTATTCATTAAATACTGTCTATAAACAGATCGAAAAAGATCATTTTTGCACCTGTGGCTGAACTTTCTTGATTGATTGGTCATTGGTGTGCTATTGGTAACATCAAACTTTAACATTTTATGCAATTTTAATATAAACGGCTCTGTAGGTATTAGATGCCATTATACTAGTGTAAACATGGATATGACTCAAGCGCCATATGTCAAATAGTTTTATGGTTTCAGTAATCATGTTTTATTATGTAACCAGGATTACTGAAAATGTAAAAATAATTTGTTCTTTATACACAATGGCTGTATCTTGTGCAGCTGCACACAAACACGATTGTTTTAGACACATGCAAAGATGCTGTAAAGTAAAAATGACTTAAAAAATAATTGAATTAAATCTTTCTTTTAAAAAGAAAAATACTACAATGAGCAGTAACCGATAAACCAAACAAAGTCTATATTTGGTAAGACAACCCTTTGCTTTTTGTCTTAAATATTAGTCCCAGATACCATTTTCTTTACTGACATTCAAACATTTATTAAAACAAACAAACAAAAAAAAAACATTATTATTATTATTAT
>JAOVYU010000060.1:19504767-19522592 GCA_025674565.1 Synodontis membranacea | reverse complement strand
GAGAGAGAGAGAGAGAGAGAGAGAGAGAGAGAGAGAGAGAGAGAGAGAGAGAGAGAATAATAAATGATAATATACATTAAACACATTATCCCCAAGACTCATTCTTGCTTCAGTGCAGAATTCCACCGGGATACTATAATCTTTCTATAATCTTAAAGATTGTCTTGTTCTCAATCCAGCACTCTTATTCACAACATTCTCACACTGAACATCCTTGTGATGCACATACTGTAGTACTGTTTGCCTTTACTCTTCTGCACCTGTACATTTTAATGATTTGTAATTCCACTATTTTGTGTCTTTCAGAAGAGGACGGGTTTCATTCTGAGTCTGGTTCCTCTCATAGTATCTTCCTTGTCTCACATCCAGTTTTTTCCTTGCTCCAATTGTTACTGGCTTGCTCACTATAGATCTAAATCTACTGTACATCTGGATTTCTGTAAAGCTGCTTTATGACAATGGATATTATTAAAAGTGCTACACTAGAGTATCAGCATATGAGCATATTTTTTGTCTTGCTTCATGATTTCTTCTTCAGTCATATTTATGTTCTTTTCTGTTTTTAATAAAACCATGCCAGCCTCACTGGTCTGGTTCAATTAATCATAATACATGTACCATTTTTTTCATGGACACGTTTTCTCTGCAATCTTGTACATGCTGTTTTACAAATGTAAATCAATATATTTTTTTTTAAAGTACATCCGTCATTATGTCCCAATAACAGTATTATCTGAAAAACGTCCAGACTATGCTGTATATCTAATAAGCTATTTTCCTATTCATTTTAAGCAATATTGTGTTTGCGGACGAACCATTATTATGAAATTCAAGGTGAGTCATCGGTTCTGCTGCCAAAGACTCTCTCAGGAAAGCACTTCAGTTTTCTAAATAAAAACACATTGAGACATCACGAAACTCAATATTTCTACATAATAGCTTGAAGTGGTGCTGCATATCTAGGTTTCAGTGACCCTCTGGATCTTTTACACAGTTACTTCAATAAAATACAATTTCATTGTGCTGCCAAATTTCTACTTAATAAAGTGTGACTCTGTTTTCTACAAGGCTGTGTGGATTTGAGGATAAGGTTTCTTTCAGTCCAAATGAATCCATCATGTTGAAAATTGAAAACTCTATCCCATAAAGAGCTCTGTAATGCTAAAATGTTTTATGAAAATGGCTGAATGAAATGAACAATTCGGTATTCAGTCAGTTTCTGTTTATTAGTGTAATGAATGATGTCTGGTTTAATCAGACCATGAACAAAGACTGGTCTTATCTAACTGGTGCAATATGTATTTGTTGTACCAGTGGGAGAGCTGCCAGGCTGCCCAGAGAGGAGAGGCTCTGTGGTCACAGTAAGCCTGGTGAAGTCAACACAAAGGTCTGTTTTTAAATATAGATCTTTCCTCCTAAAATAACAAACAAAATTCCAAATTTCAATGTGATTTATACAGATATATAGTTTTTATTATTTTATTTTCCTACTACATTTATTTAAACTACTGTTATAGTTCTTAAACATACTTTACCTACTTTACTGTCTTGTTTTATGTGAATTGCTTCTGCAACACTACAATTTCCCTCCAGGGATGACTAAAGAACTCTGTCTGTCTGTCTGTCTGTCTGTCTGTCTCTCTCTCTCTCTCTCTCTCTCTCTCTCTCTCTCTCCCAATAAAAAAAAGCTGGTATAGTACCCAGTGAAACAACATTCCTCACAACACAGAACTACATGAGACCACACAGAACCAAATAAGATGTACACAGGACTAGGTAAAGTATGTGTGCAAACAGCACAAGACACTACCATAATTACTGAAACAGGACAACAGCAACAGACGTGCAGTGCCAGATGGTACACATGTGGATAAGTGTCAGGTGTAATAGGTAGTGCAAAAGGATATAACAATATAACAGTCAAAATGCTGTCAACGTAAACATAACATACTAGGACGTAGTATAAGGGTAGGGTTGGCATCCAGGTCCAATATAACAATCATTCACACTCACATTCACACCTATGGGCAACTTAGAGTAGCCAGCTGACCTAATCTATTGGACAGGGAGAACATGTAAACTCTGCAAAGAAAGGCACCTTGGTCAAACCAGGGATCAAACCCAGGACCTTCTTGCTGTGAGGCAATGGCACTAACCACTGCCTCTGTGTACTGAGGAGTCTGATGGCCTGGGAGAAGAAACTGTTACAGTGTGGCTGTGAGGGCCATGAAGGGTTTGTGTGAGTGGTGCTTGTGGTCATACTGGTGGCTGGTGATGGAAGAGAGACTCGACTGACTTTCTCAGCTGTTCTCACTATCCACTGCAGGGTCTCGTGATCTAAGAAGGCGTGATCTGCATAAATAAAAACAATATCATATTTGATAAGTAATCTAAGTAATCCACAGTTATGATCATCATTCCCACTAACAGTCCTTAAAAGACTTAGATATTGTGAGCAGTCCTTTAAAATACTTGTTTGATCAGCTAAAACCTTTTAATTTATCAAATGTTTAGTATAGTATGACAAATGTTAAAGATGTCCATGCAATAGCACACTTACCTCACACACTCAGAATGTCTCCCTCAACTCTGGGATTTATACCTCAAGTCCACACTCATTAGAACAGGTGGCAGTGAACCATTTCCTGGTATTTCACTTCTGTCCTGGTTATCATCAAGAATGTGAATTTTCTCTAAAGGAAAGCAGGTTCTAATCCCTTTGTATCCCACCTAATCCTGTGAGCTAGTGGTCTGTCCAAAATTTCCCTGTGTTTTTAGCATTCCTGCACACCTACTGTACACACTCAGGCTACTAAAAACAAAAACCCACATGTACACACATGCATACAAATTTTCAATGTCTATATCTGCAACTTTAAAGTGTTAAAATGCAAATTGAATGGAACAGAGAGGCGAGTTACACCATCTTCAAACCGAGGAACCGCACAAGACACAAGATACATGACACCCAAGATACGGAACAATTATTCGACCATGCCAGGTACTTAGACTCTGGATGGAAAACACGCATCCAGAAAAAAAACAGAACTAGATGGGCACCTGGAGAGTACAGACCTCCACCAAGAACTTTTCTATGATATGCAAAGTTGCAACAAGAACCACTTTATATGTCTGGATATGTTTCCAGTATATGTCTGGATATGTTTCCTGTATTTCTACATTGGCTATATTTTGTCATTATTGAACTTTACTGCCATCTACTAGATTTTAAGATATATGGCTTCCTTGACCGCAGCTGTTGTACCAAGTCCAATTGCCGTATCCTGCAATGTTAGCAAAATAGAAACTAAATTTGTGGATGTGCCCAGTGACTAAGATCAGCTCCAAAATTTTATTTGGATCTTTCTTGGCCATGCTACACCCTTCCACCAAGTTTTATGGAAATTGGATGGATAGTTATTATGCAATCCTGACAAACAAACAGACAAACAAAGAAATTGCGCTGAAAACCTCCTTGGTGGAGGTAATTACAAAATAAGACCATTCATAAAATTAAACATGTAACATGTACATCTGCCAAATTCATAAAATATATAAATATAATAACATTTAAAATATAAATTCTACTCAGTGTATCACAGCTTTTACGCAATTTAGTGCAATTAATATTCATATCATATTAATATTGTTCAATTCAGTTCAATTTGATTTCAAACTGCATATATTCTTGTTTTTATGTATTGGCTGCTATTAGTTATTTAGTTAATATGAATTAACCCCAATCCCACTTTTTAGTGTATACAAGATTGTTTTGTAATACTCCTGTCAGTATAAACACTTTCTGTCACTCATTTTTTTTTAAAAATTCTTTCACAAGACAAATATGAAATATGCTTATAAAATAGGAGGGAATACAAAAAGAAAAGATTTCTAGCAAAGGAGATATTTACCCCAGTTTCCAACTATATCAAAGTAGTTACGAACAGGTCAGTTTAAAAAAATCACTTACACTGACATGCTTGTTATGGAGATTTATTGGTTCAACAATCTATTAAGTCAGTAAATAATAAAATGAGCTAATAAAAATAGATAAAAAAATATTACACCAATTTTTCCCCCTTTAAGTTATTATAATGACTACTGTAATCAGCTCATTATCACTAAACCCCTCATCACAAGTGCCTGTCTCACTGAAAAGAATATGGATGTTTTCCTTTCTTCTGTATCAGTACTAGTCATGTGTCTATAGGGTGAAAAGAAGAACTTTTTTGATGTATACGCTGCCAGTTTTTTAACACCCTATATTTTAGCGTCACCTCATTTTAATTACTTTAAAATTATTGTGTAACACATATTTATATTTTAAAGATAATACTAGCACAGGTTTACCCTCCGAGTGCTTCTGGCTTTAATAAAGCACACACTTGGAGTCTCCTAAGTATCTGAGAGTGAGCAGTTAACAATATCCACAAAGATGTAAGTTAATTTATTCAACTGCTACTCTAATCATTTTTGCTTGGTTTGTGATAATCACAGTGATTAAATTGTAAAAAGCATACAAAACTCAAGGTACTCAGTATCAATAAGTGAACAGTTAACAGTATCACAAGCTAACATGAAACATTTAAGCAGCCCAGATAAGAGACACATGCAGCTGCTTCATCAGGTTTGTGTGTAATGGCAGTTTGCTTGAGCTTACCTTAAAGCTATACTTATACAGGTTCAGCAGATGCGCACACAGAGAAATGCACGAAAACATACCCAAATGGCCACTTTAATAGGAACATTTGTACACCAACTGGAGAACTGAAATAGGAATAAATCCGGACAATGTTTTTTCTACAATCTTCCACAGTACAGTGTGGGGAAGTCTGCATCCTCTGTAGCCTCAGATTCATTAGTTAAACCCAACATGGTCTTCTACTATTGTAGGCTGTTGTGTAATCTGAGTTGCTTTTCTGCTTGCCACGGGTATAAAGAGTGGTCATTTGAGTTTCTTGCAGACTTCTTGTCAGCTAGAATAAGTCAAGTGATTCTCCTATTACCTCTCCTATTCAAAGGCATTTTGTCCAGTACACTTTAGCTTATTGGCTTATTGGATTTTTTTGTTTTTTTGCAAAACTATAATCCTGAAAATACCAGAAGATCAGCAGTTTCCAAGGTCAAAGTCACTGACATCACACTTTTACACCCATTGTGATGTTTGCTGTGAACATTGACTCAATTCATATCTGCATGATTCTACACTTTGTGCAGCTGCCATATAACCGGCTTATTGGAGAAATCCCATGAAAGATCCGGTGTATCAGAGTTCCTAATAAAGTGGCCAATGACAATATAAGTATGATTACAGATAAGTTTTTTCAGTAGTCACTCATTACAGTTGCATTAACAGATTCAAATACATATACATAGAGGACTCTCTGCCAAACTATAATAAAATTTCATCTGAATAAAATATAAAAACAACCAGAAAATAAAAACAGCATAACATAAAAACAACAGTAACAATGTCATGTGCCACGTGCACAGTGGTATGAAGCATGGAGTTTACTCCACACTGTCATATCTACCAGCACCTTTAGCCTCAGTACACACAGACATCACATCTGAAATAATTTTTCACGTTGATTACTCTGGGTTGGTCCTGATGTTCTTCAGATATCGAATAATCAGCTGTCAGTTGTTTCTTCGGACATTAAGAAATGCACAGGACACAAACACCAAATGTGACATTTTCATTTACAGTCAGCCAAAGCTTTGAATTAATATCTTCCGAAAAGTGATCTTCGGAAGGATTTGTTCCTCTTTGGAGTCTACATTCTAGTTTTCCTAGTCTAGAATGATATAGTTCTTCTTTTTTTTACATTGGTGCAAAAAGAAAAAAAAATTACAATATTACATTATATTACTTCCTCTAGTTATATTCTATACAGTGCCCGTTAAAAAATATATATATTTTCCAATAAATAAGCTTGTGTTTTTACCATACAAATACAATATATTCTAAAAAATCTTAATGCAACCAAATTAACCGCTGGAAAATTGAAGACCCGATACAACTGTAGGGGAGATCAGGCACAATTGTAACACTTTTTGTAACTTTTTTTGGTTTGAGTTAAATGTACAGTATTCAATTTCACTGAAACCAAAAGAAGTTTGGATGTAATGTAATGAGGATCAATTTAAACACCAATCAAAAACACTGTAAACTTAGATATACATACATCATATAAAAATCAGTATTAAAGCATCAATCATTCTTTACTCTGTGTGATAATCACCCATGTAAAATGCACTGTAATTGACTGATAATGCAGAGCTCATAAAGACAAAATTATTTCTCCATTTTGTTTTCTTTGGCTATATCCTAGTAGTCATGATGACTATGGTACTGTATGGTATGGTATATGGTTAAAATTAACCAGTATCCAAACAGGATGACACGTTTCAGAGCTCAGCATGTATGGTTATCTCGTATGATTACCAAGTATGACTGTACCTTATCCCCACTCCCCTGCTGGCATGAGCTCACGCTGTTCCGGCCCGAGTTAATTAAAAAAAAAAAAAAAAAAGCAATCTCGCATGCCACAATGGAGTTCATGACTGTTTTTACATTGTGGCGTAGTTGGAGTCATTTTGGGTGTGGTGACACACAGCTCTCTCTCACATGCAGTTAAGATTATGCAACGCAGTTATTTTCAGTAATTTGTGCTTCAAGCATAAGAAGATTATTATGGAGGCAGCTAACACTACAATTCGTATTCATCAATAAGCTGAGAATCAGACCCATTATTGACACAAATATTCCTGAATGAATTGAAAAGTTCACTTCATAGAGTTCGAATTAGTAATCATACTGATGCATACTGTGCACAAGCTAAACTAACTGCACCCGAGTCCACCTGTTCCAAGCAGACCAGATGAACAGTGCCTGAGCATGTCACACAGTGATCGCACTAGTCAAAAAAACCCAAACAAAAAAACAGATATTGTGGTCAAATTTGCTTGAGCACACTACGGATCACCTAGTGTTAATATACCGGTTGAATAAATGTTTGTTTGTTTGGTTTTTTTTTTCCAGATGGACACGGAGAAGTTGACGTACTCACATATATATATACTTTCAAAGAGGTCATGGTGGCATGCACAGACACATTTACAGGAAACAAGTGTTGGTATGTTACAATTGTGCTGGCTCTCCCCTAATGCATTAGTAACTGTGCAGTCTAGATAATGTAGTAGTGCTGGTTAGTACAATACATTGTACAGTACAAATCAATCAACCAAAAATAAACAAACTAAAAAAAAAAAAAACTTTCAGCACTACAACATTAATCCTGGACCGTAAGCATGAAATCTGACTCAGTAGTACAAGGACTCCCTTTTCATTCAAGTAACAAACAACCTCCACTTTCATAAAAATAGTTCTTTATAAAATGCAGATTCATTAAAAAAAATCATGTCAGTGTTGGTTTCTGGCCTCTAAATCGGTTAAACATTTTCCAATCTTTTGCTTCGATGCCCTGCATCCAAAACACTGTTCAAAACCCAACAACTTGTCTTAAGACGTGACTTACACCTGCAGAAATTCTGCCTCTACATGCCAGTAGGGTTCTCTCTCTGAATTTGGTAGTAGCAAGCCTGCAGTGACAGAATAAACAAGTATAGAGAAATTCATTACAAATTTTATTTAATAGGATAATTTCCACTGGTAGCCTAAAATTGAAAAAAGTCTACAATACATTTAAAAGCTAGGGTAGGCAATTTATTTTAGAAGCAATTTTTTTTTGTTATAATTTGTGAAATTCTCTTTACATCCTAAAAGCAATGAATAAATCAAATCAAATGCTCTGAAAATTAAAAAAGGCTAAAGCTAGCCAGCTAATCGCAAAGAGAGGTCTCAATAGTTCCACTACTGACAATGACAAATACGAATCTTGCTGGGCACCATCCTTGATTGATAAACTATGTGCTTTTACAGGAAGCTTTGATAAACAATTAAAGATATTTACTAGGCTACACTTATGCAACACCCTAATACATCTCCTATCAAAGACACAGTTGGCAGACATGGTGAATTAATTCCTTATGCCCTTATGCTCATGTTTATCATATAAAAAATGTAAATCTTATCTGTATACGCAAATACATATACAGTCTACCATAATACTAATACCATGGTTCATACTTTGAGAGTGGTGAACATGAGTCCGAGTTCTCCATGCTGTAGAGCAGGATCCATCAAGTCCTCTATGAGGTTTACTTCAGAGCCAAGGTTTCTGATCCTGAATAAACACATAGAAAGATATCACAGGTGGGAGATTGCACTCAACACTGAAGATAATTACTCAGTGTTGGTTTTAATGATGGTTAGTCAACAGAAACTTTATACAATTTATTCAAAGGACACTCGATATCTAATATTTCAGAAAGAGCACTCTGGCAAAATAGAAACTGAAACTGAAGATTAATGCTTATGTTTTACACAAACCAGCACATGACAGAACAGGTTGTAGTTTGTAAAGCATACCGTGCCCGGATAACTATGTAGAGGAAGACTGGGAAAAGGTCATCCATGCACCAGAGGAAGCCCTGGCCCAACATGGCTTGCACTTCCTGTGTGATGTCCTCAAAGGTCAGCTGGATGACCTGAAGCTTATCTGCAGGAGTGAAAGTTGTGCTGAAGAAAAGAGGGGGGGAAATGGCATTCCAAATAAGAGCTAAAGCCACACTGCTCAAAAATCATGTCACACAGACTAAGTGTGGTGAATAAGTGTGGATCTTTATTTACCTGATCTGTTGCAGAGTCTCCACAGCAGTAGCAAAGCAAGCATTCATACTGCTAGGCAGCACCTGTCACATTTTAACAAAGAATATTTAGACATGTACATAAACTTCTAAATTTTTACTTTTTTGAGTAAAAGTTTGTATAAAAGCATATACTCACGTTCTTTATCTCTCCTAAAACAGAAATTGAGACTGGCCAGAATTTTCTGAAAAATTAAAAAAGCAACAAAAGGCCCATTTTCATATTTGTGCAGAATGTAGTTCAGAAAAAACTCTAGTTTCTATATAGTGACTGTCACTTTAAGAAGACATCATTGAGTATGAGAGTGATGTAATGAGAAGGTAACTGCCAGTGTGTGTGAGTGTGTGTGTGTGTGCGTGTGTATGCACGCAAGTGCGTGGTAAAACGCATGTGTGTTTTTGTGTTTGTTTAATCACTCACTGAGGCACTCCCAGGAAGGTGAGCAAAGACAAGTCAGGCTGTTTGTTGAGGTGTAACACACACTCCCAGTACACCTCCTCCTCTCTCTCCCTCTCCAGTGTGTACAGCGTGAAGAGAGGAGGATAGAGACGAGGTAGCAAAACAGGAAGCACCAAAGTGGTGCTACTCACAATCAAGCTGCAACACACACGCAAAATAGATGCATATATACAGTAAATTTACTATACAGAACAGTCAATTAATCAGACAGGCATAGTCAATTATTCAACAATGAAAATGTCCTTTTATCAAGTTCTTCTTTCACTGTTCAGATATAAACTAAGGAGCCTTGAATATCATTCAAATGCAGGACGCCATTTTTTTCCACATGGGCTATATTATTCTTAAGCACAACTATTAATAGTCTTACCCCTGCGGGTTGGTGTCTGAGCGTGTGCTGCTGCTCAGAAAGTCACTGGCCCTCCTCTGTGAGTCGGGTATAAAGCCACCCTCTTCCGGAAGACCAGGAAACAGAAACCTGGCAGAAATGATAGTTCATCTTGTAAATGCTGCCTACTCTTACTGATACTGTAGGCAACGTGACTGATACTGTGAAATCTGAATAAAACCATTATCTAATACAAATTCTTCTTTTGGAGAATAAGCAACACATCCAAGATACAGTACAACATAGGAGGGAACTGAATTCCAAAAGCATTTTAGTCTTGGACTGGCCTTAATCTGTTGCCTGAATAAAAGAAAAACAACCATGAATACTTATGTATACTCATAGTGTCATCATCTGAAAATGATCAAAGTTTGAAAGCTAAAATTGTGATCATAATGTGATCATTATGCATGGAATACAACACAACACGGTGTGCTGTTATAGAAATTTTGTTTTCCACCGCAAAGTTGATTACTTTCCAGTAACAGCACATCATTAAGTGTTTATCCTTTTTTAACACAGAAATTTGTCAAAGTTAATAATTTAAGTTTAGTAAATAACATCCCTGTCATACATATAGCTATGTTATAGTTGTGCAGCCATAACCTGCCGTTCTTCCTGACTCTCTTTTTCCCCCTCTCTTGAAGTTAACATGGTAAAGAAATGCAGCTCGTCTTATAAAAAATTTCTATAGCTCTCCATCCTAAAGACTCCATCCTGAAGACTAAAGGAAACAGCTTTACCTCTCATTGTTACAAAACACTGACACCAGAGACTCTAAATATTGCTAACACCCAAAAAAACATTAACAATTGCAAATTTTAAAATCCATTCATGTGTACTGTCTGCCATACATTTCCCTGTGAACTAGCTGTTACAATACAGTAGAAATTATAACATATTAGAAAGGGTGCATCCATATAGCAAAACCACGCAGCTGGACAACTGTTGAAATTAATCAATACTTGCTTTCCAATCAGAAAGGAGCATTTAACACTAATGTGATTTAAAACTAGTTAAATTACACAAAGACACATTCAAGTAAAACGTTACTACAGGTACCTTAATAGTCCCTTTTACTGCTACCATAAACCAGACACTTTTGTGACACCAATTTGCAATAAAAAGTTCTCCTTTGTCTTAAAGTACTCCATTTGAGTACTTAAATGTTCCAGTAAGTTCGCAACTTGCTTTGTTCGATTTGAGATGACACTGCCCTGCCAAAGTTCACACACTACAAAAGTACACACATTATAAGGACAAAAGTTTGTAGAGACATGACCATGACACCAGTATGTGGTCCTTTAAGCTGCTGCCACAAAGTTGGAAGCATACGATTGTTTAGGATGTTGTTGTATGCTGTAGCATTACAATTTCCCTTCACTGGGACCAAGAGGCCCAAACCTCTTCCAGAATGACAATGTCCCTGTGCACAATGGGGCGAGCTCAGTGAAGACATGGTACTCTATGGTCAGGTGTCCACAAACTTTTGTCCATGTAGTGTAGTGTAGTCCTACATAAAAGTATACTTTTAAGTAAACGAAAGTATGCGAATTGAGACACAGCATAGGCAATAACATCCACATAAACCCTCTACATTTTTAAATCCACATTTGAATGTGGCATCCTCTGAATCACACCAAAGTTACCTGACGAGCTGGAATATGCGTTGGAGGTAGGACTGGATCTCCTCTACAGCATGCTTTAAAAGCCTTCTGTGAGAGCCCGCGCCCACATACGTCATCCTGTACACGGTGACCAGTGTCTCCAGCAGCCAACCCAAAGGATGCAGAGGAGTATCACATGCCTGGTCAGAGTTAACACCAAGTAGACATGAGATTAAATTAAACTGCATTAAGGGTGTGTTTGTAAGCAACATCCAATAGACTAAGGAATCCCAAATCTTGGAGTTGTTCATAATGTGAATCACATTATGACAAGAGAACCTTCACCTGACAGTGAAGTTCATAAACGTGAAAAAAATATGCATCTGCTTCCTTATTAAAAAAGCTGCAATTAGACAGTGAAGCCATGTTTTTTAAGAGAAGTGGTGATACCTTGATGAGGTAGCGGCGGATGACGTCATAGGCTTCAGCAGTAACAGGACCGACATGTTGAGGAATCACCTCCAGACTCTCCAGCATCTTACACTGCGAGCGATTTAGAGCCTGTGGACTGCATGTAACACACACACACAACACACACACGCACACACACACACACACACACACACACACACCATCATCATCTGCATGAATACTTCAAAATATGATAACCAAATTCATGCATAGAATTTCTTCAGAAGAAAAGACCATTATAAATTGGTCAGAATTTTAAATCTTTTTGAGGACAAGTTAACCCCACAAGGATAGGAATACTTGGCAGTTTTGACCTTATTAGAACATCTGGCTGGTTCTTACAAGGAAAACTATTTTTGTTTTTGTTTTACAAAAACTGCATTTTTTATTTAAATAACTAAAAGAGCCAAAAGTTTTTATTTTGGTTGGCAAGGTTAAGGTTAGGTTTGGATTTAGCTAATTAGTTATGGAAGGTGCTTGCTAGGATAGTAAGAAAAAAACGTGTGTGCATGTGTGTGTGTGTGTACCCGTTTCTCTGCTGTCTGCGGCTGGTTGTCAGTATGACCGCGATGTTCTCCCAGGCTCTCTCTTTTTCTCCTACTCCTGGGGTTTCACATCCAAGCCGGCTCCAGCACTCCTCAAACACAGCCATCCATTTCTGCTCAGCAGGGATTGCATAATGACCGACCTCACTACACACACACACACACACACACACACACACACACACACACACACACACACACACACACACATTCAAGCATGTTACAAAAAACAGACCCACAGCTAATGTTGCCTAGACATGACTAAATACTAGTACATCTCAAAAAATGTATTCAATCTGATTCATAATTTAATTAAAAAATGAATGCTTTCATATGTTACACCATTACTTTCAAGCCTTTTTTGTGTTAATTGTGCTGATTATGGCTTATAGCCCACGAAAAACAGAAATCCACTATCTCAAATTATTAGAATATTTCCGATACTTTTTTCCGATAATTTTGCGATACAGAAATGTCCTACGTCTGAAAAATTTATACAGTCAGTACATGGTTGGGGCTCCTTTGAGAGAAATTAGTGCATCTGTGCAGCGTGGCATGAAGGCGATCAGCTTGTGGCACTGCTGAGATGTTACTGAAGCATAGGTTGCTTTTAGAGCAGCCTTATAATTTACTTTTATCTGAAAAAAGGACAAAAAACAGTCCGGTTTGTTTTCTCATTAGCCCAAGTAAGACGCTTCTGACGTTGGCTCTGGTTCAGGAGTGGCTTGATGTTAGGAATGAGACAGTTGTAGCTGCTTTCCTGAAGATGTCTGTGTGTGGTGGTTCTTGATGCACTGACATCAGCTTCAGTCCACTCCTTGTAAAGTTCTTCTTTTCCTAGACAATCCTCTCCAGGCTGCGGTCATCCTTGTGACTTGTGCACATTTTCCTACCACACTTTTCCCATCCAGTCACTTTCCATTATTATGCTTTAATACAGCACTCTGACAACACTGTCAAGTCAGCAGTCTTCCCAGCAGTCAGCACGATTGTGGTTGCTGAGACTGAGAGACACACTGCATTTATACTGTTTGAATAGTAATTTACTCCAACTCGAAATGAAATATTCTACTAATTTGAGCAAAATTTTTAAGCTGTATTCCATAGTTACAAAAATTAAAACAGAAAAATAACCGATACATTTTAGTTAACATGTAATGACTCTAGAATATGTAAAATTTTTCCTTTCTTAAATAACTGATTAAATATATTGCACTTTTTCATTATATCAGAATGTTCATTGTCTTTGGATTTAAGCGTTGCTCGAACAACAGGAGCATTTTTACCCCTCTCTATGTGTCACATGCTTCTAGTCTTCACCAATTATTTAATTTTCAATAGATTATTATTAGATGCTTATTTGAATTTTGACCACTCCTGATTGGCATATAATCATAGGTTTTTAGAGTCTTGCTTCAAGGTGTCACCCATTACCTCCTTCCAGCTCTACGTGCCTGAGATAGCGTGCCGAGACTCATAAAAGACTCATGGACACGCACTTTAACGTCTCTCTGCCACAGGTTTGTTTGCTGAATTGCATGTTTAGTATTTTCATGTCGGAGTGCCACCCTGTATTATTCTATTGTTTGATATATCGCTACAGAGCCCGTTTATGTTTGAACTCTCTTTTACGCCGGCTTCCTTTTACTGCTTTATCAGTTATATTTTATACCTCATCTTCAGAGCTTTGAACTGTAAAGCTGCTTGTGCTTAAACAAGCTTCTTAAACTCTTCCCAATTTCGCTCTAGTTACGAATTTATTTAAAGCAGTGCTGAACATTAAGATAAAGATATCTTAAGATAACTTTAAGATGACTATATATTACGTTCAGATTTTAAGAGGCCAACTTAGGCCATTTACTATGAATAAGGACCACAGGGTGGTTAAAAAGCACTTCATAAGATAAATGTAAAACTTTGCTACATGTTAGTAACATACTTACAAAGTCTTATTCGCCGTCTTCTCAGTCTCAAACAGGCACAGTTTTGTAAAGGTGCCAGCCACTTTCAGTTCAGAGCCCCACTCGCCCACAAATATACCATCAAAAGAGTCTCCATTAGGTATGGACAACACCCCCTGCATAAAATCACATTTCAGCAGATGAATCACACAAATCAGAAATGTACTGTTTAACACAATTCTTCAGAAATACTCTGTGATATTATGCTAAATCAGTTGCACCTTCCCATTTAATGTCCAGTCTTCTGAAAACTCTCCCTCAAAGGAAGTGTCATCATCACAAAGCAGAAGCCCAGTCCCCTATTGACAAATAGCCATTACGTTTCATTCAACATTCAATCAGGGGTTAAATGCCACAGAGAGTACGTAACATTTACCATCATTTTGTTGTTACTAAATTCTCCTTCGTAATATTGACCAAACTGGGTGACCACAGCCCCATTGCCCTGCCTCTGGTCCTCCAACCACATACCCATGTATTTTTCTCCTCTGAAAGAAAAAAAAGGTGAATTAAAGTTTAATTTAAAAAAAAAAAAAAAACCACACACACAATAACATGCAAGTCATTTTAGATACTAAAACGATTAAAGGTACAGTCATTCTGGTCAAATTGAGCTAAAGCTGGCTGTTTAACTCAAAATTTTACATTTTGAAACAGATACAGCCCCTCCCTGCAGTGTTCCATTCAAAACAAATGTAAGCTCATGCTAGAATGTGTTGGAAGACAATGTGACTGACATTCAATTTAAGAAGCCTTTGTTCAACTAATATTATGGTTTTAACAGAAACAAAAGAGGCAAATTAAAAAAAACTGTAATTTCACAAACTTTGTGATATTGTCAAATACACCATAGCCAGTTTTCTTGTCATGGACCCACTGGCCAACGAACACACTGCTGGAGGAAGAGGCCAGTCTGCCACTGCTCAGCATGCCATGGCCATGACGCAGGTTCTCCTGAAATGAGCCTTCATACACTTCACCTGCTGCATACCTGAGCACAGGAGACAGACAGATCACTTTATTCATTATTACAGCAGCACATAGTCAGAAGTACACTAAACTAATTTAACATTATAAATTAAACAAGATAAGAATGAGTATATATAATAAAATAATATGGTGTAAGAGTGTAATGTGTTAGTACAGAGATCCCCAACCCCCAGTCCGTGAATCATTTGGTAGCGGGCTGCACAGAAAAAAAATTCTTGTTAAAATTATGGTTATTTTTCTTTCATTAGTCTTCCAGATCTTATTTTGAAAAGCGACTGTTTCTGCCCTTGCCTCACTACCGCATTTGACTCTGGCACGCCATTTCACGCATCAGCCACACAAGCTAACCCTTGAAAAAAAAATAATAATCCAAAAACAAAATTCACTGGAGAGCTTTTTCAGGAAGGAACGAGCAAACGATGGGACAGCAGGAGGGTCACAGACTGCCAGCAAAAAAGAAAGCTGCATTTAAATGAAAATACCAAGATTCCTACCCAAGTTACGGGTTCATCAGGTGATACACAAGCTCCGCACCCGCTATGCGAACCCCTGCGCCCTTCTAATCGGTCCGTGGTACAAGAATTTCATGCATGAAACCGGCCCGTGGTACAAGAAAGGTTGGGGACTGCTGTGTTAGTACAGTGAGGTGTAAACATTGTTGGTATAAATTTCAGTGCAGTGCGAATACTGTCAACAGTGAAACTACTGCATCAGTGCCAAAATGAGCAAGGATATTCAGTATTGTATAACATGAATGTAAGAAAAGGAAAGAAAAAAATGTGGAAAAATAGCAGTCATCTTACCAGTATGTCCCAAATCCATGCATTTTGCCCTCCTTCCAGTGGCCCTTGTAACGATCATACCTGTTGAAAGACTTGTTGGGCATCATACAGTCTCCAAACCTAGAGACAGAAAATATATGACGATGTAGAATGATGGACCACCTATTTTCAAATTATTTTGTGTATTGTATATCTACAGACCCATCTTCCAGGCCATTTTTAAATGTCCCACAGTAAATTCTACCATCAGGCCACTTCAGGGTGCCACTGTTGGAAGAGAAATGAAACAATGCTTACTAATAGCAGAAGACAGTTGTTTTGTCAACTGTTCCAGTTTGCATTCCTTGTGCCTTATAATGTAATGCTAAACAAGTAACTGTAGCTCTGACAAATGCAACATTTTGATGTGTTTGTTAAGAAAAAAAAAGCATAATTCAGTCAAGATATGGAAGGTAATGGTGACATTATAATGTTATATTATAATGTTGGATAAATCACTCACCTGCCATGAGGTTTGCCTGAGAGCCAGCGGCCAGTATATGTGGCATCTTTGAGTCTGCCCTCTTTAGTAAATGTATAAGTGGCAGTGCGGGAAATAGGAGGCTCCGCCCTCTGACTGGCACTTAAATTAAAAGACTGTCCATTTTGCCCCACTCCGAGCACATCTTCCACAGCCTGGTTAATGGCCCTCAGCCACTTCCCCTGATCAGAGAGAGAGAGAGAGAGAGAGAGAGAGAGAGAGAGAGAGAGATAGAGAGAGAGAGAGAGAGAGCAAATCAAAAATAAAAATGTATTTAATTACTATAAAGTATATTCCTTATTCTAAAGATGTAATCTTGTTTGTAAAATATGACTGCTCAAAATGACTAAAAGCTATTTGGTAGTGACTGAGAACTGTGTATGTGATAAAAAAAAAAATCTGTGTATGTGAAAAAACAGTCTGATTACTTGTTTATCATCATAAGCAGGCTAGAAAGACTTATACCTTCTCCAGAGGTGAAGATGCCAACAAAGTGAAGCTTTCCTCAGGTGTTGTTAGCTTCAGTCCCAACCTGAAAATGTTGTAGTAAATGTAGTAAAACTCATTAGATCAAGATTACCATAAAGTAGGGCCAACAGTGAATCACAGTGCTGTGATCCTTCAAGAACTAAATGCAAGAACCTTACAATACTCATGTGGTGGATCCTTTCACACTGAAACCCTCATATGAATGCCATGTATATGGTCATTATTGTCACCAGTTTATCGGAATATTCCAACCCACTGAACTCTCAGTTTATCATATTTATTCATCCTAATGCCTATTTTTCAGCAACTACAGTAAAAAACAATAGCAAAGGTGTGTAGTTATGAGCACGAAGGACGTAAGACTGGAAATTAAGTGGTTAACTCCCACATGTGAGTACAAAACTTTACAAAAAAGTCAGAAAACTTTCTGACTGTACAAAACTTTCCTTAAAGTCAGAGTTAAGGACTCATTAAAAGAAAAAAAAAAAAATCGGTAGCACAAAACACCCTTACATCTTCTCTCAGTGGTATCTCCTTACCTTGGCCTTATACTTAAGGAAATTCTTAAAAGTTCATTAAAGCCTTGCAAAAAAAAAAATAGTAGCCAAAGTAAGAAAACAACTTAAAGTACCTCTGTCTCTATCTTAACCGCAACATGGCAATAAAGTATGTAATGAAGTAAAAGAATACCTCATGAGAAGGTTCATAAATTGTAATTAATTTAATAAGTACAAACCCAATTCCAAAAAAGTTGGGACACTGAACAAATTGTGAATAAAAACAGAATGCAATGAAGTGGAAGTTTCAAATTTCAATATTTTATTCAGAATAGAATATAGA
>JAOVYU010000060.1:19480433-19493520 GCA_025674565.1 Synodontis membranacea | reverse complement strand
TATATATAGAGAGAGAGAGAGAGAGAGAGAGAGAGAGAGAGTGAGAGAGAGAGATAAAAAATAAGAGGCCACCAGATTAGATAAAATTATCATTAATTATTTTTTACTTCTCCCAAATTCCTCACAAACACATTCCATATTGTCATTTAGATGCAGTGTTCTCAGACTTTAAATAATACATTGAATTCAAGATCATATTTAATTTTAAACACCACAGTACTAATGTTTGGAACTTAGGGAGAGATCAGAAACCAGAATTTGGTGGAATAACCCTGACATTTAATCACAGCATTCAAGCATGTTGACATGCTCTCCGCCAGTCTTTCACATTGCTCTTGGGTTAATTTATGCCACTTCTGTTGCGAATATTCAATCAGTTCAGCTTTGTTTGATGGCTAGTGACCATGCATCTTCCTCTTGATCACGTTCCAGAGGTTTCGGTTTGGCAACTGCCTTGAATGTGTTCCACTCGTGAATACTCTTTCTCATTGTAGAATGATGCTATCATGAGAAACCAACATTCATGTCAGCTACTGCACAGTTTTGCATAGTTTTCTCAATAATCTCCCAAAATTTCAACTTTGATTAAATCACCATCAGACCCCACAGAACTTGATCAGGCAACTAAATGCTTAGAGTCAAACTAGACAATGTAGGAATTAGAACATAAATGGCATTAAACTAAACTGACAGTACTCCAATTAGCATGGAAGGAGAGCCTCCTGAGCTATAGGAAAGCTCTAAGCGCAGATAGATCACCTTATCTCTCCACCCTAATAGAAGATAACAAAAATAATCCTAGATTCCTATTTAATACCATAGCAAAATTAACTAGGAATAAGACCGCCACAGTAACTCTCACACCATCAATATGTAGTAGCGACGACTTCATTTTTTTCTACAGTATGTCAAAACTGAAAATATCAGGCAAAGAATTTAAAATCAGTCTATCAATTTAAAGCCAGACATTTCAATAAATAACTCTTTAGGCAACAATATAACCATATCAGGTCAGCAATTGGAATGTTTTACCCCCTTCAAGAGACCAAATATATTTAGCTAATTTCTTCATCAAAATCATCGACATGTGCACTAGATCCTTTACCTACAAATTTCCTCAAACAGGTCATTCCAGAATCTGTTGAACCGACTCTATAAATCAGTGTTTCCCAACCTCTGTGCAGTGGCATAAGGTGTGCGGCGGAAGGTATGCCCCCCCTCCCCGGTTGAGGAAACCAGTCCATGCCTCCAGGTGTGCCCCCCCTGGTCCGCGAATGCTCGCGCCTCTAACAACCCCATCCCCCCCAAGTCTGTGCCTCCAGGTGTGCCGTGAGCTTTTTCTAGTGTGAAATATGTGCTGTGGCACAAAAAAGGTTGGGAAACACTGCTATAAATAATCAATTCTTCCCTCAGTATTGGTTATGTACCTAAATCCTTTAAATTAGCAGTTACTTGACCCAGTTAGCTGTCCAACTATAGGCTGATATCCAACCTCCCCTTTTATCTCCAAGATCTTAGAAAAGGCTGTAGCTCAGCAGTTATGCTCACACCTACACAGGAATAACATTCATGAATTGTATCAGTCAGGATTTAGAACTCATCATAGCACAGAGACAGCGCTGGTTAAAGTGGTAAATGACCTAATGCTGGCCTCTGATCAGGGTTGTGTCTTGTTGCTTGTATTGCCTGACCTTAGTGCAGCTTTTGACACCATCGATCATACTATTCTCTTTGATAGATTACAAAACGTGGTTGGAGTTAAAGGAACAGTTATTTGACTGACCGTTATCAGTTGTTGATGTAAATGGTGACTCCTCCACACAACGTAAGGCACTGTTTAGTGTTTTGTTAAGTTCTGTTTTAGGTCCACTACTTTTTTTTCTTATACTGTATATGTTGCCTCTGGATAATATTATCCCTAAACATGGTATTAGCTTCCACTGTTATGCTGATGACACACAGTTGTATGTTTCAGCGAAATCAGATGAGAGACACTAGCGTAACAAAACTGAGGATTGTTTAAAGGACATAAGACAGTGGATGATTACTAACTTCCTTCTATTAAATGCTGATAAGACAGATGTATTAGTACTAGGACCACATACAGCTAGAACTAAGGTGTCTGATTACATAGTAACTCTGGATGGCCTTTGTGTTTCACCATGTGCAGAAGTAAAAGACCATGGCGTGATTCTTGACTCCAGTCTCTCATTTGATGCTCATGTAGATAATATTATCAGGACAGCCTTTTTTTTCTCAGAAATATTGCTAAGATAATAAATATGATGTCACTGCACAATGCATAAATAATAGTTCATGCTTTTGTTACCTCTACATTAGGTTAATAGCTTTTCTTAGGTAAAGGAGCAGATCTGGAGTGTTCTTGGGCATAGAGTATTTTGGTTAACTGGAATGTTTGGATGCTGTCATTCCCCCACTCTCACACATTCACTCAGGTTTGTTGACGGTAGAGTGGCCGGCCACTTTATGTTCATGGCTCCCTCATGTCTGTGTTACCTTCTGGCTCTCCCTCTTACTTATGCTGTCATAATTAGTCGTGCCAGAGTTCCTGCTTGCACTCAGCAAACAATATAAATTAGTCTTAACCATTACATGCCAATGGGTATACGTAACAACCTCTCTCTCTCTCTCTCTCTCTCTCTCTCTCAGTCTGTCTATCGAGCTGCACATGATACCTGAGATTCCAGTGATTGGGACCCCCTGTGCTCCTTTTGAGGATGGTCCCATGTGAACATCCTCAACATTCCCCTGAAGATGGCATTGGACTGCTGCGGACATGAACATTGCTGCTACAAAAGCTAAGGAATTAAATTACCACAGTCTTGCACTCAAACCTCCATTAGCAAAGCAGTTGAAAACAAAATAGACCTTATGTTTAAACTGTAGTGAATCATGTACTACACAACATACTTTTTTGACCATACACAGTTACATTAGCACCTTACTTGTGATCACACTATCCGGTGTCACCCAAATGAGGATGGGTTCCCTTTTGAGTCTGGTTCCTCTCAAGGTTTCTTCCTCTTGTCATCTCAGGGAGTTTTGTGTTGTAAGCAACATTTATATGCAGAATTTATATATTTCTGTAAAGCTGCTTTGTGACAATATCCATTGTTAAAAGTGTTACACAAATAAAATTGAATGGAATTATATTATGTTATAATAGATATATTACATTATAAACAGTGTGACGTTAAATACAAGAACCTGGTGTAAGAAAAATAATGAGTTGCCCAGGGTAGAGGCAACCTCAGAAATTCTCAATGTCTGAAAGAAAGGGTGTTACAGAGGGGCACTAAGCAAGGCATCTTTATTACTAATATAGGGCATATGTCTTTCAATAGATTATACGTGTCAGTTCCGCTTTCTGCCTTTTGTCATACTCAGGGCTGTTCACTTCCCCTTGCATTATGCATAACTAGACATTAGCATTTTCCATTTACCCTCTGACCCCTCTGTGTTTGATATTCCCATCACTTTCACTTTCCACATCAGAAATTCTCTGTTAAAGGACAAAAAAAACCTTTTACTGAAGTAGCATAAAGACACAGGAACAAGAACAAGCAAAACGACAAAAAAAAATACACATGAAAAAACAAAATGATAGAGCCTGCTCCTGTATAAACTCCTGAATGTCCTCATGCTGCCCCCTGTTGTATAAAGCTACGAGTGTAATGCGTTGACCAGCAGAGGTCACACCAGCACCAGGCTTAAGCACAAAGTAACATTTAGAAAGGAAGTGACGATTGTCTTCGTAGCTCCTCTGTGGTGTAGTAGTGTAAAAGAAGCACCCAGATTACCAAAGTATGTTAAAATTTTTTTTAGCAGGTTTAGTTTAACCGATAAAAACTGTTATTAATTAGTTGCTATGTTTAACAGGCCACACTGAGAAACTCAAATGCTGCTCAGGAGAGAAAAGATGTAAATGGCGTTGAAGGCCAAAAAAAAAAAAAAAAAAGCTTGGTTTTGGGGTTTTGGAAAGGAGAAACCACTGGCTGTGAAAAAAAAAGCCAGCGAAGGATTGGCAGGTATAGGATATCTCTGCAGGACACTGAGAGCTGCCCAGTCTCTCACACGCACATCCTACCCTCCGCCTCCCTGCACCTCGCGTTCGTGATTTCAGCTTGTTTTCCCTTTTAGTGTTTTCTATATAAAACGCAGGGCTTTGCCTTGTGGAGGTTGACCTAGCAGTTTGGTGTGTGTGGTCATAAACACTACACAAATTGGTGTGTGTGTGTGTGTGTGTGTGTGTGTGTACGAGACAGCGGTTGAGAGACAGGATGAAGTTTTCACCATTCCACCCTCAGCAGCCTCAGTGTGTGCTGGAGTCCCTCACTGTTTGGCCCAATTCGTCTGCTCAATCTGACTAATGCTCCGAGAACAGCATGTGTCCACTCCAGGCCTGCCACTGCCTCTCCTAAGAGCAAAGAGCATGCAAGGAAATGGTAAATGGGTGAGAATGATTTAATAAGACAAGCATTGTCCAGGAATCACAAGAATTCTCCACACCCATTAGAATGTGCTTTTAATTACTAGCTATTTTAATAACCCATGTTAAATGCCCTGTGTAGCTGCAAAAAGAGGAACCGTTTTACAGGGGCAATGATATACCTTTACTAGCTCCCTCTAGTCATCTTTAACCATTTATAAGTGACGTCATTTTGTGGAGACTTTCGAAAGGTTGGCTCTGACTCCTGCTGTCAGGTTTGTTCAATACGGAATCCCTTATATCCATCGCCTGCTGCAAACCGTGGATCGGTTCCATTTTTGGTACTTCTGGAGCTGAGCTCAATATTTAACCAAATTTACACTGATACTTTAATGAATGGCTTAAAAATATAACATAATAAAAAAAATAATAATAATAATTCTTGCCTGGTTTACGACACGTTGAAAGACTGTTACCAAATTTTAGCATCTTCAGCAATTTAACTCTTAGAACCCCAGTTTATTTAAGCGCATTTTCCCCTTCCTTTTTCCTAGGCCTAAGAATTTTAACCCCTACAGGAATCCATACATACTATATATTGTTTTTCTTTTTCAGACATCATAAGCTACATACATTGACTGTAGAATACATGGATGGGGAAGCTCCATTGTCTCTCATTCTATAGAAATAAAGCCATTAATATGGATGCGTCTAAGAAGGACATTTGTCACATGGGCATGAACTGGAAATTCGATGATGTGACTTATGTGGAACGCCCCGGCAGTGCAGTGTGTGTTAACAGCTCATTATTTAAGACACATGGGTATTCTGAGCGTGCTGTAAGCTAACTTGCCTAAAACATCCATCCTAATTTTATTGGTAGTGTATGACAAACAAATGGCTTTTGCGCAAATTCCGACAACTGGCTGCCTGGATGTTGTCAATACTGATATAGCTATCAAGGTGGCTATATGGCTAGGTAGCTAGTGTATTTAAACTAGCCTTATCCTATGTAATCTTTTGATGTTTCAGATGTTTTTCATAGACATGGCTAACAGTTTGTATTACTGCATATGTCTAGAAAGTTTAAATAAGGAGGTGTATGATGGCAAATTCTGTGGGGAAGTTAGCTATTCTGAAATAAGCTATTCTGTCACTGAAACATCTATCTATATTTACTTTACTATCTATAATTACTTAGATCAGCCCATTGTTGTTATCACAAGAATCAGAGAATTTATTACACTCTGGGATTGTCATCAGCTGACAGTTCCTAATGACAATTCTTGACCTGAGTCCTAGCGAGTGGATTAAGTTCCGACAAGTTAATTAAGTTCGGAGACCTTGGAACTGAAAGTTGAATGCCTCTCAAGGGCTATGTGTGACATGGCAAATGTTTTGATGAAATAATCAAAGTGTCTTTAGAAATGCTGGAAATAATTAAGGACATTGAAAATAATGTGATATGTATTTTAGAGGTAAATGGACCCCCAGTTTTTAAGGACATTCTGGCAAACATTGTTCACTTACAATGTCAATACACACAATCACGGACGGATGCAAGATGTGGAAATAAGAAGAAATCCAGGCCATGGATATGAATAGCAAAAAAAAACAATTTTTTTGTTAATGAGAAAAGATGTATAATATCAAGCATGCTATCTACCCAGTGCTGCTTTCGAAACACATTATCACCCAATGTTACCACACAGTGAGGCCATGCTTAGAAAAATGCATCCTTCAGACAATGTGCTTCTTTCTATATGATAAAAAAGGTTCCTAAAATATTAAATCAAGAAATCTGAGTGCAGAAATGCCTGCGAACAATTCGAAGAGTGGAAAAGACACAATGCGGTGTCTCTCAGTGTTCTACACAACGACCCGTTTTGCTCTCCCTTTTTTATCCAGCCCTAAAACTTGCAATTTGCAAACATTATGTTGATATTTACTTTTTATGCTGATGGCCTACAATGTCATAAAGACATGTTTTAAAGACTAGAATAGAATATGCATTTCTCCAAGATGTTGTTAAAGTAACAGTCTTAGTGATGTGTACTAAGTCTTCTTCAAATAAGGTTACTGGGTTTACCCTTATTTCAAGAATTTCAAGAGTTAGTTAACTGTTCTCTGAAATGGAAAGCTACAGTTTAGGAACTTGGTGTAACCTTTAATGCAGGTCTATCATTTGTATGCCATATATGTACCATGAGAAAAACTTCATTTTATTATGCAAGCCCAAATAAGACATACAACTTACTCTAAATGATGCTGAGAAACCAGCGCATACTTTTATATCCACTAGACTGAACTAGTGTAATGTGTTGCTGGCTGACTGCCTGCTGTCTCTTTTAGTAAAGCTTCAGAATGCAGGAAAAGCCACAAGAAAAAAAAAACCCAAACCCATCAATGCATAGTATGCCAGGCTTATTCCAGCTACACTGATGAACAATTCTGACTTTGTAATACCAGGGACTTTCTTCCTTCATTAAGGACTTATCATGAATTAAAAATAAGTGAAGTATATACTGTAGCCTATACATATACAGTATATACTCACAGTTCACAATAAGAGCACCTGTACACATGCAAATTAATGCTGGTATCTAATCACCCAATCTTGAGTAAGCATCACAGTGTACAAAATCATCCAGTTTCAGGTTAAGAGCTTCAGTTAAAGTTTGACCTCTTTAACCCTGGCATGGTTGTTGGTGCCAGAAGGGCTGGTTTGAGTATTTCAGAAACTTTCTGATCTTCTGGAATGTTCACACACAACAGTCTCTGGAGTTTACGCAGAATGGTGTGAAAAACAGAAAACATCCAGTGTGTGTGACAGATCTGTGGGTGGAAACACCTTGTTGATATGAGAGGTCAGAGTGAAAGTTTCCAGATTGGTTCAAGCTGCCAGGAAGTCTACAGTAACTCATCAAATCCTTCTTTATAAGCATGGTGAGCAGAAAAGCATCTCAGCATGCACAACACAATGAACCTTGAGGCGGATGGGCTACAACAGCAGAAGACCACATCAAGTTCCGCTCCTCTCAGCCAAGAACAGGAATCTCATTAGACTCCTGACCTGGAAGGCTGTGCCCATGATAGCCTCAGGTTCTTGTTCTGCTGAGCTTGATGAGGTGCTGTTATATCTCATCCACCTCAAGGTTTGATGTGTTTCGTGCTCTGAGATGCTTTTCTGCTCACCACAGTTGTAGAGTGATTATTTGAGCTATTATATCCTTCCTGGCAACTTGAACCAATCTGGTCTTTTTTTTCCCTCTGACCTCACTTATCAAGAAGACTCTTACCAAAAATACTTTTTTTTTTTTTTTTTTTTGGGAAGACGACAGACCAAGTACACGTTGTGCAAAATATAAATTACACAAAAAGGACAGATAATAACTGTAGGTCTGTAGGTTTGTTTGGCTTGAATTAGCAGCATACAACACCATTAGGTGTTTGGAGCAATTAGAGTTCTGTCAAGTAGAACCTTAAGGCGTTAAAATAACCTTCAGCTTTATAGGGTGAGTCAGAGATGTGTGGAGTATCATTGCTGTGGCTGAAATGGAAACAGTCAGGTAAACGAGATTCCAAATAGTTTCTAACAGGAAGCAGCTGCTCCTTGTCAGAGAGCAACTCAGTATAGCGGGATCCAGACAAAAACTCACTCACGACTTTATCAAAACATGCTATGCTTTCTTACACACTACTTTTAACCATGTGTAATGTTATGTGTTGCCTGCTACCTTAGACTATGTTTATTTTCATATTCAATCACTGCCATTCTCAACTTGAGGAGCCTACTGTACAAATCAAGGCCATACATCCATCGATCCCTCATTATATGCTGCTTGATTTTTTTGGAGGCATTAATCACTGGCCACAGTCACTAGAGTTTGATTGTATGCCTATGCTGTACTTGAGGGAAAAAAAATTAAAACTACTGTGTACAAGTAGTAAGAAGTATTAGAAAAACATACAGAGTGTAAAATATTGCAACATTTCCACATGCATGCTCTAGTGCTTAATATTTATGCATAAAACATTACTGCATGGGCAGAGCTTTGCAACTATGCTAAACATTAGGCAAATTTGAGGATTGGACAGTAACAAAGCACAGTACTTGAGTAGTGTAGTTAAGTACATTTTTTTGTGTATCAGTACTTTACTAGAGTATTTTTTTGTGCAAACTTGTTACTTTTACCCCACGACCTTTGAAAGACAAATATTGTACTTTTGACTCCACTACATTTCTATGAAGGTCCATGTTACGCGTTACTTTAAAGCGTATGTTTGAAGTCAGTGGATGAAATTTCTTTTCTTTTCTAAAATGCGATAGGCCATAAACCATATTCCTCCCACTAGAAAACTAATCACAGTAAACTACTCCTACACTCAAGTTCAAAGTTCTTGTTTCTTTTTTTTTTTTTAAACAGTTCAGTTTGAACATGGCGGTGGTATTGATGGCTACGGCAGATTAAAATGCCGATTTCACCCCGGAGCACCCATGGTAATATCTGAAGTCCACATTTGAGACTTTTGAAATGAAAAAAGATTTGTATCGTTTTAAGTGCTTTCTCTGTTGACTGTACACCATCCAACATGAGAAAGCATGTTGGGGTATGTAAACACCGGTTTAATTCCAGATAAACATTTTAAACAAAGTTCTTTGTGCTCGTAGTAGTTGTTTATGTCATGGTTGGTCAAATGACGTTTTTTGGATTATTATAGATTTGCCCACCAAGGTGTCTTATGAGGACCGGGCCCTGGGGGAATCCACTGCTGACGCAGGCAAGCTAGCTAGTGAAAATAATTAACATTACTGACTAACCTGTTTAGAAATAGACATTTTTTTTTTATCATGTCAAATAAACAGTACAACAATGCGCTGACATTAAAAAGAAAACACGGAAAACACTGAACACTGAAAACATTAAAAAGTACTTCTGAATACTTAAGTATTTTCAGAAGCAAGTACTCCAGTATCTCAAGTAAAAATTTGACTGTACAACTTCACTTATGTATTGGAGTAACATTTGACCAGGAGTATCTGTACTTTGACTCAAGCAATGGAGTCGTGTACTTTGTCCACCTCTGGCAAATTTATAGAAATGGGATTGTTGTATATTTATCATAAAATGTCACTTGTGTGTAAAGCTTTTAGACATCCAATGATGCAAGTGCCTCAGCAGATATCATTCCGGTGCGGCAAACCCAAGAGCAAATCAGCTATTGCATTTGTCTGGCCTTGGAGGGGGAATGTGAGGGGCTCATGCATGGAACCCTCTGACCCCTGTTCACTTCCATCATCCATCGTACAGAGGAAGCAGCTGCACTGGGAGAGCCGCCCGGGCCTCCACTGGGAGAAAGGGGGAGGACGAGTGGGAAAGCCAGGCCTCTACACCCATCTCAGTCCAATAGCAGTGGATCAGTGATCAAAGCAGCAAGCCGACATATGGAGCTGAAGGAAAATGGAGGGTTGGTGTTCTGGAAAACGTAGAGTAGGAAGTGAGCGTGATATTCAATATAGTGTTGTGTAATTTATTTGAGAGAAGAGTGTCATTGGAGTCCAAAACAAATAAATGAAGCAACAGGCAAAGAACATTCTTGGCAGCCATTAGCATGGTCAATCCATCCTTTAGTGTTGAAAAAGTGTTTCAAGAACCTCTTTCAGTGTTAAAGTTCACCCCTGAGGTTCTTTATGGGGTTAATACTTAATATAAAAAGTGCACACTTAATGAGGTGATTCTTTGACCACTACGGAAGGGAATATGTCAGAGTTCTTACTGCAGAGGTTGTAGTCAGGATCGCTACAGAGTGGACGGTGTGTACATGAGATGTGTGATGGTAGGACATAAAGAGAAAAGGCGTGAAAACACGATAAAATGTTTGTGGTTGTGTTAAACTCTGTAATGAATGTGAAGATGAAGAATACTGTAGATGTACTATGTCCAAGAAGTTTGGTTGGAGCTTTCTGCAACCCAAACTACACTTACTTGTGCACACTATAGTCCAAAATTATAGAAGCAGCTGTTGCTTTTCAAAGTGTCAAAAACGTGTTATAAATCAATTCAAACAAAAAATATATATATATATATCACAGCACGATTATAACATATAGTTCAAGCACACGGGCTGTGGTAATGCTTCACATAAAAGGTTACTAACCTCTTTTTTTTTTTTTTTTACGATGAACAAACTGAACTCCAAAATGGATACCAAAAATACCATTTGCAAAGTAATTAAAAAGCTGTTTGAATTTTAACATAATAATAAACACTTGAATGAACTAATATTTATTCTATCCATGACAATATTGCAAGTCTATAATAACCAATACAAACCAGTTTCTCAATCGTTATGTCTTGTTGGCCATTAATACCAATAAGTTTTCCTTAATACACATTATTACTGTACTAGTTAACATTAACAAACCATAAGTAACCCAGGAATTACAATTAGGTTCAGTATTAACTAAATAATGATCTGTTGCATTAAATAAGATATCTTGCATTTATTAATAAAAAATAAATTATTAGCTATATACATTAGCATACATGAAATCACACTAATAAAAAATAAATTATTAGCTATATACATTAGCATACATGAAATCACACTATATTATTATTATACATCTACTGAAATCAGGTTGAAAAGAGTAGCAAATTCTGAAATTAACCACCAAGGGCATACTGTGGACTTTATCTTTATTTATATGCCCTGTTCTATGGCCATGCGTCTGATCGAGCAGAAGAGCACTCGTCTACTGACAGACTCTGACAGCCGTGTCGAGCGAGCCCGTATAGCCAGCCGCACGTCCCTGGCATGCCTGAGTGGGAAATGAGAAACAGGTGCACAGATGAAAGGAGAGAGGCTGCAGAGGGGCCCTGAAATGAGAGATTCTCTCTCTCTCTCTCTCTCTCTCTCTCTCTCTCTCTCTCCCTCTCTCTCTCTCTCTCTGAGGCATGGCCATGCGTAATCACCTGTCAGTCTCCCTCTGTCTCCCGCACCGAGCAGATGTGTAACCTGAGGATATAGAAATGGCTCCTTTATATCGGTCTTATATATTATCAGGTATTATGCCTTTCACCACAAGAGAACGTCCTGTCTCTTGTTGCCCTTTTACCTCCTGCTACTACTCCCACTCTTCCTAGATCGCTAGTTCCTGTTTCTGCATTCCTCAAGTTCAAGCAGAGGATTTGTTTTGATAAACAGAAGCCTGTGGATTTTAAAGTAATAACTCAGTGGAAAATGGACAGAAATAAATGCCATGTGCTAAAGGTAGCTGAACATTTCGTGCTTTTTAAATGTTGGATTTATAATTTTACAAAAAAAAAAAAAAAAAAAAAACTACTTTATTTAAAAAAATAATAATAATAATAATTAAGCATTAAGTCTAAGAAAACATGGATTCAAAAAATGTGGTAAGCCATCTCAGGCAACGATATCTCATTTTTAGAAGATTTCTTTGCTGATGATTGCATTTTGCTATTAAAAGGACACATTTGAAAGTAGCAGGTTTAAGCATAGAAGTTGCACTTGATTCACTACACTTGATTCACTAGTAATGCTAGGCATGAGGACATTAAGGTCATTCTCATGATTGATTCAAACATTATTATAGATTTGCCCACCATGGTGTTTGATTCTTTTTTAACATGACTAATTCACATTCAGTCGATAATTTGGGTACCTGCATTGTGAAATTGTGAGGCAACATCACAATCATTACAAAGAATGAGAGGACTTACTTTTCTTCTTCTCATAATCTTCAAAAAATTCAAATGATGCAACTTCCTGTTGAACATGTGAATTTTGGAACATTCCAAATACACTGCCCGTCCACACACACAAAAAAAAGTCTTGATTACGGCACGCATTCGCTGTGGCATTGTTTTGATAATCTTCTGCAATGTCGCAACATTTATTTCCATCCAGAGCTGCATTCATTTTTCACCAAGATCATGTAGATATGATGGGATTCTTCTCCAGAGAATTCTTCTCCAGCACATCCCAAAGATTCTCAATAGGGTTAAGGCCTGGACTCTGTGGTGGCCAGCCCATGTGTGAAAATGATGTCTAATGCTCCCTAGCAAATTGAAGCCTTTTCTTGCAATTAGCCTCACTGATCAGTGGTTTTCTTAAGGCTACACAGCTGCTTAGTCCCAATCCCTTGAGTTCCCTTCGCATTGTGCGTATGGAAATGCTCTTACTTTCACTATTGAACATAGTCATAAGTTCTGCTGTTGCTTTTCTACGGTTTGATTTCACCAAACGTTTAAGTGATCGCCGATCATGGTCATTCAAGATTCTTTTCCGACCACATTTCTTCCCTGAAGATGATGGTTCTCCAGTATCCTTCCAGTTTTTAATAATGCGTTGGACAGTTCTTAACCCAATTTTAGTAGTTTCAGCAATCTCCTTAGATGCTTTCTTTGCTTGACGCGTGCCAATAATTTGACCCTTCTGAAACATATTAACATCTTTTCCACGACCACAGGATGTGTCTTCCGACATGGCTGTTTAAGTAATAAGAAGCTGCTCACCGCATTAGTTAGGGTTAGGGAACTTGTTGCCAGCTGAAACATAATCATCCATGCAGTAATTATCCAATAGGAGGCTCTTACCTATTTGCTTTGTTAA
>JAOVYU010000060.1:19423690-19436190 GCA_025674565.1 Synodontis membranacea | reverse complement strand
CCTTTTATAGCTGCAAAAAAGACTGAGTGTAAATAATAAAGATAGGTGTGTGTGTTAGTGTGTGTGTGTGTGTGTGTGTGTGTGTGTGTGTGTTTGTGTGGGTTGGAAGGTCAGTGGCTTCAAATGGGACTACTTTGTCCACTCACACCGGCCATTATAGGGACTGTGGGTAAGTATTTACAGCCAGGGCTATAAAGCACTTTGTCACAATTCAGCAGGAGGCTTTCAAAGCAGGAGGAAACACTCATTAGCAGAGAATGAGCGAGAAAAAGAAAGAAAGAGAGAGAGAGAGAAAGAGAGAGAAGGAGAGAGAGAAAGAGAGAACAAGTAAGACAGAGGGAACAGCCAAACATCCTGAAGATAATGAAGTAAAAAGGGATGTAGATGTAGTTCAGCTCAGAAAGGGCTGGAAGAGTGATGAAAATGAAAACGCAATCCCACAGTGCATCATACTGCAGTTGACACACATATTCACACCCGTGGCAGTAAAATGCCCCAATAGGATCATGGGTTATTGAAGATAACACAAAGTTGGCCATAATAATAATGTCTCGTATCCACCCCCTCAAACTTGAGAGTTATTTTTGCATAGTTTCAAGCGCTTCTTGAGCTGCTGATTGCCATCACACACTGCACGTTCTCCTCTTTGAATTACAGACTTCTAATTATGAAAAGGAAAATCAAGCAAAAAAGAAACAAGCATCAGAAAGGCTTATATAGAAACACAGATTGTGATATCGCGACCAGAGATGGGATGTAACGAAGTACAAATACTTTGTTACTGTACTTAAGTAGAATTTTCAGGTATCTGTACTTTACTTCGCTACTTTTTTTTGTGCCAACTTTCTACTTTTACTTCATACATTTTAGCATGAGTTTCTGTACTTTCTACTCCCTACATTTTCAAATCAGGGTCATTACTCTTGCGTTTAAATGGTGTTTATTCATAGGCAGTAAAATGGCACGTTTATTATGCCAGTTTGAAACGCATTTGACCTATTCCGCATTTGACCTATTCCGTATCAATAATATGTGCCATGCAGACAACATGACTGATTGGTTTATGCTTAGAAACGTATGTAAACACACAGAGAAAAAACAATCTTATTGGTCCATTTGTCTTCACATGCACAAAACCATGAACGTAAAGTGAGTAAGAGAAAAATAAAACCAGGCGGCAATTCGGAGGGAAATCATTCGTGTTAGTGGCACAGCTCAGCGAAATGACTGATAAAACTGGTGACACACACACACAGAGTGTTGTGTCGTTCGTGAACAATTCGTTCAAAAGAACGAATCTTTTAAGGGAACGAACAGAACCGAATCAGTTCCTCAAGTGATTTGTTCATTTCTCAGTTCAGTTGGGCTATCTTTCAGGGTGTCGTCCTCTAATCTCGAGCATGACTGATCCGAGCCGGTGAAGCCTCTGTAAGTCGCGATAAGAGGTGTCAAAAGTACACACACATTCTTTACTCAAGTAAAAGTATAGGTACCTTTGTTTAAAAATACTTAAAGTACAAAAGGATTAAACCCACCGGTGTCCAGCTGGGACAAAGACAAAATGGTGTACTGGTTAGCTAGCCAGGCTAATAGCTGAGGAAGGTAATGACTGACTCTATAACAAAATAAATTGTGAGACAAAGACTGAAATGTCATTCGTGTTGACCTGAGACAACAGAGTCAAAAATAGATAAATAAATAAAGAAACAAACAAAAAAATTAAACAGTTCATCATTCTATATGCAGTAGGCTGGTTCAGAATTGTGTTCAAAAGGCTAGTATACACTATTATTCCCATAAATATTTTTGTAATCAACAATGAATAATTTATTTAAACAGGTACAGAACTGAGGTCTAAATAATCCCATTAAATGAAAGCGAGTTGTAGGACGAGGCCTCAGACTGAACCTGTAGTTCACTATAAAGTCATGATAATCCCTTCAAGCATGTTAAAATGAAGCACAGTGTGCACTAGTGTTAAATAACTAAGACGATTACAGATGATTTGTGGCCTCTGTATGACTTGTGTGTGTGTGTGTGTGTGTGTGTGTGTGTTGGGGGGGTGCACGTATGTGTATGAAGGAGAAAGAGAAAGAAAGAGAGGCAGAGACAGTGTTAAACTGCTTAGTAAAATAAGTGCTATTTTGGCTCAGTATAGCATTGAAGGCTACCCAAGCACAGTGACTGAGAAGCACTCAGTGGTAAATTGGCCCACTAAACAGTAAAGACTATGTCAGATATTGCAACAAAAAAAAAAAAAAAAAAAATGAATGATCTTTTAAAACGTCTAGCATTATGTAGCATTATGAACAGGGGCGCCGCTAGGGGGGGAAAGGTTAGAACGATTCTAGGGGCCCAGCACTGACATGGGGCCCTGTTAGGGGCTAATAATATTATCGTAATAACCCCCCCCCCCCCCCCAAAGATCGCTCGCCAACAATTTATGACAAAATATATATTATTTTTGTTGTTTTAACCCATATTTGGGTTTATTGTGTAATGCATTACAGCACATTCTGATGCATTTCTCTTCAAATTCAAAGCATAAGTGTGTTTTGTGAGCAGGTGTCCCTAAATGACGGAGAAGCCAAATGGTGCATAAAGACAGAAACACGTCCTCGAGACGTCTGAAACATTACCGCACTGAACAGCCCCGAGCTGGAAAAACACTCCTCCGAACGTTTGTCACATAACCACAAACTTGCACAAATTCCACCCTCTTCAAAATGAATACATTCCAAAAATATTTTTTCCCTCAACCACAAGAACAGGGGGTGGAACATATACTTTCTTCAGAGCATTAATGAAACACAAGACAAGCACAGGAATGTGTCATCAAAAAACATCTGAATCATTTTCCTGGATGTGACAAACTATGAAATTATAGGAGAATGTTTATCCTAATCAAAAAACTGTTCTTTTGTATTTCTTCATAGATACTGCAGTATCTAAAAGTCTAAATTTGATTTGAGGGGCATTTCAACGTCCTACTGCTCAGCTAATTTGTGAGTCACTTGATTTAGATGAAGTCAGCGAGATAAATGCATTTAAATGTAAAGTGGTTCATTAACATCTGTGCATATTGTATTACGCATCACAGCCTATTGTTACGGATTTTCTGTCCATCCTTGGCTACAGTCTGGCGACATGTTACATCCTCGTTTGCTAATATCAGCAGGACAGTGACCAGCTCACACACATGCGCGCACACACATGCCAAAAATGCAATTTCAAATTCAAAGTATAAACAGAGCGAACAAGAGGGTGGGAGTGTTGGGTGAGTGGCTGGATGTGGATTTAGATGAGCTGGATGAGACCTTCGGCTCGCAGTCTGACAATCCAGCTGATCAAACAGAGCGCTAATGAGGAAGCTACACAGTGTATGTACGTGAGCAGTAACATTTTGCTACAAGCAATGCACAGTCCTTGAGATGTTAGATATCACAGGGAAAGAAGATCATATTAAAGGGATATAATTCCGTGGGAGCACACATCTTGGCACAAAGATATAATGTCTTAACAGTGCTGCTCCAGCTGTATTACTACCACCAGTGACTAATGAAACTGTGCACTGTGTTCTGTAATGAAGAGACTGGCTCAGTCACTGTCTATCATCTGCAAAAATGATTCTAAACTTTATTTAAAATAAATTAAGATATTATTTATCATTCATAACAAGAAATTTCATTATTCTATCGGATGAAGGTATCTCAGTCAGTCTGCAAACTGCATTTTAACACCCTGATGTACAGTTTGCCTCAGCATTCACCCTTTATACCCTCTATAATCCTTTTTCCTATGAAGCCTAGGCCTTGCTGTTTGACTACAGCTACTTTATCACTCGGAGGCTAGGTTAGCGAGTACACATGACCTCCGAGCTGGCATTGTGAGCCTCTGAATGTACTTAAGCAAAGAGGTTAGCAACTGCTTTCATCCATGCTATTGGGACTGAGCCATGATTGGTAATCTGATTACATAGAAGGAACTCATAATGTGCACAGTTTTGTGGGGATTATTTGCCAGATAGATTAACTGACTTTGGGCATAATGAAAACTTGATGTTGTTCTTTTATGGGTACGGGCTAAGGCATGTGGGTGCTATAAAAATCTGCTTAATTACTTCAGTGCCACTGTGCAGAGAGTGCGGCCATGTCTTTTCCATTGTGTCACTAAAAATAGCTGTAATAATCTGCAAAGGCCTTGATGTCAGAATCAGAGGTGCATAAAATGGTGTGTTTTGAAACACAGGATCTAAAAATCTGTAATGGGTACACCCGTAAACCTACACATTCGTGCAATTATCTAATCAGCCAACCATGTGGCAGGAGTGCAATTCATAAAATCATACAGACACAGGAAAGTAGCTTTGAGTAATGTTCAAATCAACTGTCATAATGCGTAAAAAAAAAAAGAAAAATGTGATCTCGCTGATTTTGACAGTTTTGATTGATTTTGATTTTGATTGCTGGTGCCAGACAGGCTGGTTTGAACATTTCTATAATAGCTGATGGTGGTGGCATTGCATTGTGGTGATGCTTTTCATCAGCAGGGATTGGGAACTGATTTGGCATGAGGGTAAGCAGGAGGAAGCAAATATTGGGCAATGCTAGAACACCACCTGCTCTATACCGGAAAAAAGGAATATGCAGTCGATCAGATTTAAGACACCATATTACATATAGTTGGCATAGAAATTGTAAGTTCCTCATTGCAACATGATTTAACTGCTTATAATAAATTTAATTCAAAACAAATTTCCAATTACATGGGTAAATTTTGTAAAGTGAATGTGATCAAGTCACCTAGTATTACCGTGATCCTGTTCCATTATATGATGTTGGCAATGATGGTAATAAAGAGTGTAGTATTAAAATTAGCCTAATTAAAACAAGCGTAGTATACTAGCACAGCAGGAAGTGTCTGGATTTGGGTGAGCGTGCAGGCTTTGATTTTATTCAGGGTTTTGAAATTACAGGATCGAATCACGTTGGATACACAGAAACATAGACTGCAAAACTACAAACTGTATTAATGAAAAATGAAACTCAGTTCAATCATGTTGGCACGATGTATGAATTTGAACTAAGTAAATTCAATGAATATCTTTTTTTCTCTCCCCCCCAGTGCAGTCTGCAATAGACTTGTGATGGATACAGATTTTTTTTTAACTTACAACAGGACAATGACTGCAAGCATACTGCTAAAACCTACACTGGAGCGGTTCAACATCAGGAGCTTGGATGTATTAGAATGACCCAGTCAAAGTCCAGATCTCCATATGATTAAGAAGCTATGGGAAAAATTGTTCCCCAGTGGTCTCCATCCAATCTGATGGCCCTTGAGCAATTTGCCAGATCCAGATATGAAAAGCTGATAGAGACAAATACCAGAAGACTTGCAGCTGTAATTGCAGCCAAAGGCTCCATTTCAATTCCAGGTTGTAGTATGTCTGAAACTAATATATTCATTATAAGTTATACATTCACAATTAGTATCATAATTGTGTATATAAAGAACATACATACCATATTGAGTATATAAAGAAATTATGTATTATAATATAATATATTCTTCTCAAAGCAGTCCCATGAAAACACATTAAAAATGAACAGCATCCATTCCACCTAAAATAATATGCTATGTAATAACAAGACAGTTCAGTTCGACAGCATATATCCTGTATTAAAGCTGCATTGAGGAATTAATACTGTATCACGTATAACGTTGCCAGAGTGGCTATCAAGTGCAACTGCTCTCTCTTACATGATGCATAAGCTTTTCACAGGCTTCCCAGGAATGTATTTTAAAGTGCTATGCCTGAGCCCTAATGCTTTAGAGAGCCCTATATGAGCCCCATTCTTAACCTCATATGGAACAACAAACTCTCAGCCATCGCATCGGCCCAAAGATACTATCAGCTGGAGCATGGAGCCAGTCTTCAGACATGTTTCGAAGAAGCATGCAGAGATCTTAATGCTGCAGGGCTGAATCATTAGTTGAATGTTGCTTTGGAGAGTGAACCTCATGTCTCTCTTGGCAAACTCATTCCCCAAAGGTTTTTCCATAACTATCATGAAACTTCAGCGAGATGATAGCTACGTTCGTAGCCAAAAATGTTTCAAGACCATAAGGTGGTTTATATAATAATAATAAAAAAAAAATCCATTAGTGGTAGGTACTAGTTGTGCTCTGAAACAGAGTCATGTGATTTCATTAGGACGTAATTAAAAAAAAAAGCACAAGTAACTGAAAAACTAATAACTAATAACAGATAAACCACAAACTACCTGCATGTGCTTTTTCCCCCCATTTTCTCATAAAGTTCATTAATGTCCTCCTGTGTTTAAAGGTCATTTAGCTGCAACAAAAACAGTGACATGTGCCTAAGTATTTGTGAATGAAACAATACTGGCAATGGTATTTAGAAAAACAAAAACTATGCTAGTTACAGTAAAGGCCATTTATACTGTATATCCTGTCCAAAGTCAGTGCATTAATATGATTGTAAAAATAGATTAGCTGTGCATTAGAAATATTCGAGACTCTGAAATTAGTGATTGTTGGCCTAAAAGCAGCTGTAGTTTTTCACAATCTTCCGTTTATTTCCACTCCTGATTATAAAGGAGGACATTTTCTAAGCAAACTCCTCAAACTGTGATATTTCACAATCTGTGTTCCAAAGGTCTACGCTCACTCCCTTTCTCACCCAACTTGCTGCTATGTTCGAATGTAATAATGGAGAGAAATGAATAAACAAACGATGGGAAACAAAATCATGTCCTTGCTGTGGCAGAGATGAGCCGAGGGGAGAGTAGAAATAATATTACGAAATAATCTAAAAGAATACTGAGGAATGGGCTTGCAAAGACTGATGCATTTCCCAACTTTTAACTAATCTGAAAGTCTGTCTAATGGGAGTGCTCTGAGCTCATGTTTAATTTAATCTCAAGCAATACATCATAAGGGATTTCAAAATGCTTTTTAGAGCTAGTTTAATGACTTGGCGGAGGCCTAATTCACTCAAATATAGCATAATCATACATGCCACTATTCGAGTACTGTTGGTATGTGTATTATAATATGTCACTCATCAGAACTGAGGAATGTTTATTCATTCATTCATCTTCAGTAACCGTTTTATCTCGGTAGGAGTTACTGTGGATCCAGAGCCTATCCCAGAAACTCTGGGTGAAGGTGGGAATACACCCTGAAAGAGATGCCAGTCATGCACACCTAGGAACAATTTTGAACTGGGAATCCACCTACTGGCATGTTTTAGTATATGCCATGAGTTGGGATTAAGCTGGAGAACCCATAATAAACTCACACCAAACTAAGAAGAACATGTGAAACTCTCACAGTGACCCAAGCTCAGGACCCTGAAGGTGTGAGGGAGCATCGCAAAACAGTCCTGATGGGGAATATTTAATGCTTAACAAATGTAGTCGGTGACTAAACACCAGCTGTTGAGAAGCAACAGTGGTTAGGGCACATTTAGGGTGAAGAAGATGGGGGTGTGTGAGGCTAATCAGGGGGGTTCAGCGAGCTGGAGAAACTAAGAGTGGGGGGCAGAATGCAGTAGAGGAAAAGTAGAGTCTTTGAGATGCAGAGGGGGTTAATTCAAGCCACAATAGGATGAACTGACAGGGCTCAGGACCTGCTCCAAAGAGCGGGGCCGGGCCAGCAGAGGCCAGTGGGGTCGTGTTCAGCCTGGCGTGCCATTGAGCCTGATTTTAGGGGGGGTGATGGGGGAGGCCCTGCTGTGAGGCCCTGGGGGGCATTTTAATCCCCTCTTACTTGGACAAGAGATTAAGAGATTCCTGCTTTATTTCTCCAAATTTCCTGCTGCTTCTTGTTTTGCTGCGACAGCCGACAGTTTGGGGTTTAATTTTTTTCTTTTTTTCTTTTTTTTTTTTTACCATGAAACACACGATACGGAACACAAGCCTGTCGCAGCTTTGATATGGGGTACTTAGCTGAAAATCGAGGCCATTGTTTGGGGAATGGTTGTGAGGATTTTGCACAAAAGCTAGGCTAAAGTCAAAAGCTCAGGAAGCAAGGTGTTGATTTGATGAGCCACTAAAACGGAGACAAAATGGCCAAATGGTGTGGAGTGAGAGTAAATACAAATAAGAGTGTGAGAAAGAAGGGATGAAGGAGTGGGAAAGTTACAGAGAGAGACAGAGGAAAGGGAGATGGTGCTGCGAGAGGACAGTGGTGCGAAATAACAAAAAGAAAACAAATTCTGACAGGAAATTGGCTGCAATGAGTGAACTTTGTTCAGCTGCACGAGGAAAAAAAAATCACTCAGCAACAATTAAGCATTCCCGTCATGGCTGCCATGTCCCATGGAGTTCAGTGCACATTTCCCGAATGTCTCAGCGCTGTTTCAAGCCCTTCTTTCAAAAAGCAGCCTGTTAGATAGTATCTTGCTGACAGCTAAAACTCCAGCGGGCAGCCTCAGATTCAGCCAGGCAGGAGCCAGAGCGGGGTCAAGAGCTCCGAGCCAGGGGTCTTGTTTCTCTGTTGATCCAGCAGGGTACCTTGAGGAGGGCTCTAGAGCAATGCAAACACTCCTGTGTTTCTTTTCTTGTAGACACCAACGGTTTAAAAAAAAATCCCTGCCAGCACTGCTGCAGTTCACCGCTATTCCCTGCTGATCTGTCAGATAGGTGAGCATGCTGATCTGCTAAACGCAAACACTGCAGGCTATGCTGAGAGCCAAGAGGACACACGAGTAAGAACAGCAAACAAAGTGGTGCTGCATAATCAGATCGGTGCCATCAGATAAACTGAGATCAGACACCTTGCTCCAGCATGCCAAGGTAGCCAATTCTTTACAAACTGTGGGAATAAATGCACCTTTCACTCTCGCTGAAGATCAGTGTCCTAGTTCAATTCCTAATTCTAAAACAGTCTCCAGAAGCCCCCTGATCAGTCGCCCGTTAGCTCCAAGTGAACGTTCTGGTAGCGTTTGAAGACGCCTTGTAAGAGTTTGCAAGGGGGTTCCCCTGGTCTGTGTGGTTCACATGATGTGGCGGGCTGCTCTGCATTCTTGCAATAACACTCATTCCACCCTCACCATGCACTGCAATAAGGCACTGAGGACCCCCTCCCAAACCCCAAACCTGCATACAGGCAGGACGGGACTAAAATAGCCCTTTGAGAGCAGAACCTTTTCTCGCCAGCCTGCGGAGAGGAAACTGCTTAGGGCTGCTAAACAACAGATCCATCACTGGAGAGACAGCTCCAGAGTATAACGTAAACATGTACTATAGACCCATATCACTCAGACGTTTATTTGTTTTGTCAAAAATGCATGAATGAGAATAGGGGTAAAACAGCTACTTGGAAGCTCTTAACAGGAATGCATGATGGAGAGTTCCTGTGAATTTATTTTCGCACTGAATTCTTGAGTCATGAATCAGGATTTTCGCTCGCACTGTTCCATGAGCCGCCCATGCCTCCCGTTTCAGCACAGAGACGAATAATGTTAAAAATACCTGCCTGACATGGAGCATGCAAATGTGTCTCTATTTCCCACTTGTTCTTATACTTGCAAATTTGTACCAATTACAGAACTCATTTGTATAAAAAAGGTAAAGATCACGGTGAGAGTTGTACCCTTTCTTACTTAATTCCTATAAGACTTAACAAAATCCACCCTCAACTTTATGCATGTGTAACAGTTTCTAGTTCAGTTCAGGTTGTTCTCATTATCATGATCAATTATCCATCTTTTACTCTTCTTACAAGTGTAAAGCCTACAGAAAGTCAAAGCAAAGACAAAGAAAGAATGACTAAGGAATACAGCGAGCTGAGAACTAGTAGAGAAAACTTGTGGAGGAAGGGAAAAGGAAAGAAGAGACGGACCTTACAGTGACCTCCAGCCGGGCCGAGAGGCTGCCCAGGATTTAGTGCTGTTTATGCAGCTGTTTGAGGCACCCGAAAGATCACGGCACTGGAAAAGACACACACACCCAAATTCCACACCTTTTAAAGTGACATGTGGGATCTAACGTTCTGACGTGATAAGGCTACACCAAGAAGGTGTATCTTTTTTTTCTCTCTCTCTATTTCTCCATAGACTTCATAGAGCCAGAAAATTGATATTCTTTCCCAATGTGGCAATTCGTTAGTTAAATGGAAATTCTTTAGTATATTAGGAACAACATTAGTCTCATTATTTGTATTATTTTAACCCAGGATGCTTTCACTAGACAGCTGTACAGAATATGTTTCATCTCTGTAAATGAAACTCCAAGTGAAAAATCTGAGTTTCTGGACTTCCTAATCCAGCTTGTTCTGTCTACCAGATGGATCCACACACTTGTTTCTGTATGAGACCACATAAAGCCACTGCCTCTGAGGTGTTTCACTGCAGGGCCACAGGAACAGACCCGTGCAAAAACAAACACCATTTGTCTGCGTGTAATAAATCTGAGGGAAACATGTCCCACATACGGAGCAATCCCCCTCCCCACTCGATCCTCCTACAAAAACAACAAAGAAGATACATGATCAATACTCAAGGCATGCGTCAAGTACATGTGCAGCATTCATTCTCTTTGTTATATTATTTATAGATTCAACAACCTATAAACCTTGCCTAGAAGGCAAGAAAACAACTGCTATTAATGACTCTAATATATCTGATTAAACAAAAACATATTTATACAGTCTGGAGTTAGATTTATCTGCAGGATGAGTTGCAGACACTCTTCAGGGTGTGTGTGTGCAGCTTGTCGGTGTATGGGGCAGTTAGAATGCACTCAGTTGTTTTCAATGGCCAAGGACCATGTGGTCTGATGCTAATGTCTCCACAAACTGTAGTAACCTCTCTCCATGTGTGCCAATAACACGACTCGAACAAGGACCCTAAATTCTCTCTCGCACGCAGCAGGGCTTGTTAAATCAGTCAGGATGGCAAATATAGATTTAATATGATGCACACTTATTTCAGTGAACTTACCCATAAAGAGCAAAGCTGACACTCTGACTGGGTGTGATTTATTTTACGGTAAATACGGTCAAACTTCCCAGTGTCGACAGGGGAGTGGGATTTAGAGCAGGATCTCTAACAGAATCTCTAAAAGAAACAAGGCGGCCCCATGGTCCAGGCCCTATTTTCAGTATCAGGCAGTCATGTGTCCAGGGGGAAGAGGGCCTCCATACATACACTTAGCCTTTTGTGGGATATAGGAATGCTGTATGTAAGAGAGAGTGTGAAAACGCAAGAGAGAGGGAGAGAGAGAGAGAGAGAGAGAGAGGGAGGGATGGAGGCAGAGAAGGAGGGACAGTGTGGGGGTCGTAAAAGAATGTGTGGGAGGAAAATTAAAAGGAAGAATCGGGGGGAAAAGAGGGGACAAAAAGAGAATTTAAAGCACATAGTTCAGTCTGACATTGGTTTCATTCATGTTAAATGGAACTGGGATGTAAATCACACGCCATTAGTTCTGGCAGGGTCAAAGATGGTAAAGGGAAGAGAGGAGTATAGGGAGCAGTGAAGAGATGAAAACATACGAGGTTCAGTGATAATTTGAGAAATGATACAGGATTTTTATCAGTCAGCTCCAAACTCCAGTGAGATGCCTTCAAACCACTTACTCTCTCTCTCTGTCCATCAGTCCCTTGGCTATAGCCTTCACTGTCTCTTTCACTCTTTGCTTCTGTTCCCTCTTTCAAAGAACTAAACTCCCCCCTCCTTAGCTTTTGGGATTTACAGACAAACAAGCGCGCACACACACACACACACACACACACACACACACACACACACAGCCTAATTCATTCAACTTCAAAGCAGCACCACATCGACCTCTCTCTCTCTCTCTCTTGCCACAAATCACTTCTCTTTCTCTCGCAAACCTTTTTTATTCTCTTTCTCCTTCACTCTAGCCAGTCCCACATCCCAGCAGCTGGAGCGAAAGAACAAGCAATGCAGGAGTCAAAGAGATAAAAAAAAAAAAAAAATAGAGTGGTGTGCTGACTGAAAAGTGTTGCCTCCTTGAGTAAACACTTCTTCACACTGTCTATGAGACATATTTACAGTCATCTTTCCATTCTCTCCACCTCTCCAGATCAAATTCAGTTCAACTGATGATCTTCTTTGCATTCACACAGAAAGAGTACTGTGGTACTATTTTGTGCAGTATCTCCACTTGGATCTATGTTACTGGAAATATATTTAAGTCTACACAATGTCAAATGTGATGCTTTCCTATAAGCAGAGCTGGGCAAAGTACTCACAATTATTACTTAAGTGAAAGTACAGATACCACTGGTCAAATGTTACTCCAATACAAGTGAAAGTTACTCCAATACAAGTGAAATTTTTACTTAAGTGAAAGTACTGAAGTACTTGCTTTTAAAAATACTTAAGTATTAAAAGTAAATTTTTTTTCACTGTATTGTTTCATTGTTGGCACAACACATACAATACCTAATGCCTCTGACTAGCTTGTAGAGTTAGCTTCCTCTATACAGCACACACTTAAAAC
>JAOVYU010000060.1:19343250-19347052 GCA_025674565.1 Synodontis membranacea | reverse complement strand
TTTTTTTTTTTGGTGTTGGTGCAGGCATCAGGCCACTAGATGCATGTACAAAACATACTTACAAAGCATTCTGACCCACCACTTGTTCAAAAATAAAAGGAGGTCAAACATTCCTTGTTATTGGCTGTACACCACCTCTGGTATAAAATCACTTATTTGTTTGTTTTTTTTTTGGTTAAATATAGATTTTTAAAAATGGCAACTCAAGAGGGTCAGTTACTCTGTGAAATTTGTGACTGACCAGCCATTTTACTACGTCAAGCAACAAACTAATAGTTTCATATCCAGAGAAAGCCACCTACTCTAAAGCAGGACCTAAACAGTAACTATAGTTAAGGAACTAACATTTCCTCTCCCTGTGGGCACTAGCGAATGCTATTTTAATAAAGGAAGGATATGATATTTTTGCATGTGCGTGTCTGTGTGTGCTATACCTTTATCACGACAGTCACTGAGAGGCTCCTCATTGGGAGAGGGGCTGTCACTGCAGGGTTCATTGGGCACGCTCAGGAAAGCGGGCGAGACAGACTGGGACCTGCTGCTGCTGTTGCTATGGCTGCTGCCCACAGTGATGCCTGAGGGTGTCTGGGTGTCGATGCTGCGGGAGCTGGCGCTACGCTGGCACAGTGGTAGAGGCGCACGGTGCCCATCAGGGGCATCCTGAGGCTGTAGAGTGGGAAAAGATATACAATGACATTTCTAGCCTCACTCAAGCAGTGGTGCTGCTGTTAGAGGAGCTGGCTCACCCTTCCCAGACTCTACTCTGTTGTTTTTATTTGGAAAGCATGTGACTACTACCTGTGAGCTCTTTGGCAGCAAACTCATGCCGAATTTTTCCCGTCATCTATGTGCCATACACGGAAGCTCTGAACAAAATGTGTCTTGTTTTTCGTTCTTGTTTTTCTTCTTTGCGACTGCCAGGAAGAGGGCCAAGGCCGGTTCGAGTCCGTCATATACGAAGGGATTGATTGAAAGATTTAAAAATATCAAAATTTTGACGAAATATCGTCGAATACCTGTTAAAATTTAAGATCTGTGGCATAGGATGTCGCTGGATTGTTTTTGGAATATCGATAAAACATTTATTCGCTACTAGGCACTGAGAATTCTGGGAAAGGTGAGTCGGCCCCATTAAAGGTGCAGTTTGTTTATGATTTCAAATATTCCCATGCAGTGGATCAGGTTGGCTTATTCATTTTAGGTGTTTTGCTAAAATATTTCTGGCAGACATTAATTCTGCCTCCAGCCAAAATAAAGGTACCCAAGAGCCACACAGTCTCAACATCATGAGTATGGGTGGGCTTGACAGAAGGTGGAAGGTTGACAATGTTTTTATTACAGCTGGCCTCTCAGACAGCAACACAAAGTTGAAGTGTTTACTTTTAAAATCACATAATGCGATGTGCACGTTCTGTAGTGAGAGCATGATCCGTATCAGTACACTACAATGAAGTCAAAACCATACATATTCCAAGCTCAAAGCCCAAGAGCTCCCAGTGTTATGCGACACCACGTTCGCGTTACACAACAGCGACTGCTACTCACAATAAACTGTTCGTCTTTGTCTCCTGAGTCTCGGATAATGATGCGCTCGATCTCCTGGTTGAGGCCCTCGACACTGTTGCGGAAGCGTGAGACGGAGGATTTGGAGATGGGGATGGGGATCAGGACGCTCTTTGGGATGGGAGCCTGAAAAACACACAAGCAGAACAGAGCCATTATGAAGTCTGAAGAGAAAGCAGAAAAAAACGTGTTTGTGTGGAAGTGCACATGTCTATGTTCTGAGAACGCATGCTTTGAAGTGTGGGTCAGGTGAGAAAATGATGTCTTCTCTGAGGGAGATAAGGAAGATGGTGAGGAAATGCTGAATGACGTGACCATGAAAGCATGTACACAAGAGGTAGTAGGCGCACAACCGAGCTCTTACACTCCACCAACAAATTTAATCGTTGTATAATAAGCATTTGCTAACAGTGGAGTATGTGACAGCACACTAAATCTGCACAGACACCCAGACTGCAGGCTATCATTGCGGCACGGTGTAGTGTTTTCTTTGCAGATCCCAGAGTTATGTAACTTTAGTCTCCCTGGCAGACTTCTGATGCTCGTCTCTGATTTGCTGTGCCACAGAACTCCTGGCTATATTCAGACATATAGAGACACACCGCACAAATCTGCACGTCCCCTCTAAAAACATGTATATGCTGGACTTCAGTGACCACATCTGATTCAGATGGCATAAAAGAAGAGAGTCACCTTTTCTGAGAGCTGACTTCCGGTCATCTTAAGTGCAGGACTCTCGTGTCTTCTTCCAGTTTCTGTGCTTCCACCCCCTCTGCTCTCTGCAGTCCTCAGCTATGTGATTGCCTTGCTCTCTCAGCTCCCTCCCTCTCTCCATTGAGTTCCTCTCCTCTCTCCATTTCTACCATTCCCACATTCCACACCCTCTCTCCAGTTCATCCTCCCCCTTCAGCTCTGCCTGTCCCAAAAATCATCCACCTCTCTCTGTCGCTCTCTCTGGCTCCCTCCCCCTTTGCTGAGGGGTGAAGGGAACAATGTGGGCGCATTAGGAGGATGTGCTGAGCTGTGTGGCCCCGTCGTGACAGTCTCTTTAAGCATGGAGGATCAGCCTGCACCCTGAACCCTCATTAACATCTCTATACACCCAGGCCCTCTTTAAACTCCCTACACCACTCTACTCCACACCACAGCACGTCCAGTGGGGCACAACTTTAGCAATCTGGGACCTCTGGGTGAACGGTGTATGTATTTAAATAAATGAGACGTCCAGTGTTTCGATTTTAAAGCTCAAAGACAACATCCTTTCTATTTCCTGTTCTTCTAAATGCACCATGGGACCTGTGTAAAACCAACAGGCAGTCACTGTGCCAAACCCTAACCTCTGAGGTCACCCGAAAACAATAAGCTGGTTAAGTGATGCTGTCCAGCTCCTGGCAACTTCCTAGCAACAGCTCACTAGGAGACAAATATTTGTTTACGTGTCAAATTTCCAGTGGCGGGCTGTCCTGGGACATGGGCACCACTGCTGGGCTGAAGTGTCAGGGCCTTTACTAGCGTGCAGGATGAGACAAAGTGCTTTTGGCCCTTTGGGTCATTCCCACACTATACACCATCGATCTGATCAGGACGGGCTGTTTCTGAAGGTCAGGAAGGCCAGTGCTTTGAGATTACGATAGCAAAGGGCACTGGACACCAGGCAGTACACTGTAAACAGCACACCGCAGATCCGGAGGCCTGAGGTGTGTGAGTGAACCGCATGGAGGAGTTACGCTCTGCTGTTTGTATATTGTAAGAGGTCAGAGGCTGAGAGGCATGAAAACACTGGGGTTAATGCTCCTTTTTTTGCTCAAAAATAGCCTTTCTGCCTCAGTGGCTCCTGGTTTCGGAAGTCTCGGAGACTGATTCAAATGAGTTAGTAAGCCTTTCGAAGGCTACAGATAGTTAAAGTCTGAATGAAAACTACAACTGTTCACCACATCGAGACGGTAATAATAACCATGCAATAACCACAAACAAGAATTTTAATATCAAATATTAAAACGACTGCTACAGTGCCACAGACAACTCTGTATTTTCCTTGCGGTTACATATTAAAACTTAATTCCTGATTTATAAGAGGCTTTCGGTACATAATTTCTACTTAAAGCATAATTGCCATGTTAAAGAAATACTCCAGCAGTTTTTAAACGAGCATCTACAGCATATGCACGATTACAAAACACTTGACTTTAACACATTTCCTGTACTGAGACAAGAAGGAGAACCCGTTTACTTAAAACTC
>JAOVYU010000060.1:19335750-19338250 GCA_025674565.1 Synodontis membranacea | reverse complement strand
AGGCTCTCGGCCCTATGCTATGCGCAAAACAAAAAATACATGCACTCTCTTGCTTACTTTCTTTGCTATACAACCTCTCACATGCATAGTGAGGCGCAGGGGAACGGCGTTCGGCTGGAAGAGATCAGATATCCGGCTGAAATGAGGTGCCTGGCTCATTTAATCAATAAATGAGTAATGGCAGGGAGTGGAGAAGCTAATGACACGTTCGCGTAATCTCTTTCAGACCTAGCACAATGGCCTGCAGAATCGGTAACTCCCAAAGACGCATTCTCAGGCCAGCAGGCTTCAATAGGTCTGTGTGGGCTTTGTGCATATGCATGTGTGTGTATGTGTGTGTGGCAGTGCAGAACAGGCCAGCGTTGGGTCAGGGGGAGAACTTCTGACTGTGTCAGGGACGAACCTTGTAGTTTGTGTATGAGTGTGTGTGTGTGTGTGTGGGAACACATCTGACCCAGTGGCTGGGAGGAGAATGATTAACTCAATTGAAGCTGGATGTGAATGTGAAGCAGTGCACTCGGGGTATAACGCTCAAGGAACGCAATGCAGCGCAAGGTCGTCCGTCGGGCAGATATTCCACCGCTTGCACAGGATGTGGAATTAATCAGCACCGTGACAAGAGGGGGAGGGAGGAACTCTCATTGGAGAGACAGAGGAAGAGAAAAGAAGAAGAGAAATAAAACAGCAGCGGGCAGGAATGAAAGGCTGAATAGATAGAGCAGTTTATAAAGCTGCCATAGAGGCGTGGTTCACAATGTGGGGTCCGTGGACCCCCTGGAGTCTCTGACGTATAACCACAGGGTCCGTGATTTTACCTAAAACCTTTTTTAATGGCAGGATGGCATTGTAGGTCACTATCACCTTTTGCCACAAGTGCCAAGGTTATTACCGAGTTATACTAGTAGACTGGTCACTTAAACTGAATGGGTTTAAATTGATGTCAGTCACATTATTGTGTTCCTTATAGGAAGCAGTAACTTCTGCGCATATAAATGTGAGCTAGAAACCAACCGCAGCATTTTACAAAATGGTTTACATCTGTGTTTCATCCACAGAAATCTCAAGAATAAAAATGAATGGCTCCTAATAATAAACGCAATGTACGTAGCGTGCCTAAATAGACACCTTCAAGGCTTCATTTTGCAAGATGTTATTTACTATGCGAGTTATTTTAACATTAAAATATTTGCTTAAAAGTTTGGGGCCAACAGCAGACAAGAATCAGAACAGATCATTAGTTTACTTTCTACTACTAAAGGGGGAAAAATGGCCACATTATAGCCTGCATAAACACTTGTTATCCTGGGATTATGGTTCTTTTATTTTAATTTGTCTGTTCTTGCATGTATTTTCTCTGTACAAGTTTATTTGTGTAAAGAAGCTACGTGATTTCGTGCATGAGTCATGCTGATTGCTATGTATTTCTTCTTTCGTGTGGTACTGTGCACACTGAGCTAGTGATAGATTTTTTCATCAGTTTTTAAGTAAAGTGAAACGCCTCATTTGAAAAATTAGTAGATGAAAATATTCTACATGCATTGGATGATACTCCGGGTTGCAGTAGTGGCACTGGAATTGAAAAAGTGGTATTGTGCCATCTCTACTTAAATGTATTTAAAAAAAAAAAAATCTAATTAAGATGTTAAGGAGAGAACTGTCAGACAGAACCTTATAGATCCATCATAAAAGTCTGCTCTATTCTATTCATAAAACAAATCTATGCTATCATGCAAATCTCCCTAGCTTTTACAATTGGGAGCCCCTGTCAGAGTAGGTGTGACAGGGGAAGAGCAGGGTGTCAGCACATCCATATGGGAAGAGTGGCATTATTATAATTTGAGGTGACACCGTGCTGCCTGTGCCTCACTGAACCCTTCTCTATTCTAATCCTGACACGGTCTCCTCCCAGCATGCTGCCGTGCGTCTGCACCCCACTGAATGCTGGGAGATCGAGACAGAGCTCTGGCCTCGTCCTGAATACAAGAGAGTGGGGGAGGAAGAAGGTGTCCTGACCTCTTTAAGCTGGTCAGTGCTGCCCCAGGACGCTGATCGCTGGTGAGAGCTCCGCCTCTTCTCCTCGCTTTCATCCGCCCAGGCACTGGGGGTCTTAGAGAGAGACAGAGAGAGAGAGAGACAGAGAGAGACAGAGAGAGGGAGACAGAGAGAGACAGAGAGAGACAGAGAGAGACACACACACACACACACACACACACACACACACACACACACAGGAGACAGACAGACAGAGAAAGAAATCAGTACATATGGAACACAAGTTTACAACACGGCAAACATTTATAGTCTCTGAAATTGACAACATCTGTACAGTCTCGGAGCTGTGTATATGTCCTCGCAGTGATGCATCAACCTCTTGGGCAACACACTGTCATAAAATAGCACGCAAACGCCTTTGCTCACACACACACACACACACACACACACACACACACACAGTCAGTAAGATTTATTAGAGTAGAGTAGAGCATGGTGCACCCTGAAA
>JAOVYU010000060.1:19302731-19316283 GCA_025674565.1 Synodontis membranacea | reverse complement strand
TAACAAGACTTTGGGGCCTGAGCATGTCTGTTTGGAGTTGTATCATAGAGAGGAATCGTTTTAGTGGAATCATGGGAGTTTATACGGGCTGCCTGATTAACGGCCCGGAGGAATGTTTGCAATTATTGCTAAGTTTGCGGGACATGTTCACTGAAAACAGATTTTGTGCTTGGAAGCCCTTAAGCAGGCCTATTCCTCCCTTTCCTCTGGTCCAACTTGTTTGTCTTCAATCCCTTTCTTCATCCTTCACTCCCTCTTTCCCTCTCTCTCTCTCTCCCTCTCTCAGAGACTGGCATTTTCAAAGGGTCTTGGGTAAGCCTGTTGAGCTGGAAAATCACTAGACTTCACAGGAACAAGAGCAGACTGTTCAGAGAAGCACAATGGGATAGGTGAGACAAGGGGACGACTGGAAGCTCTAGACTGTAATACTGTAATACTGTATGCTCGGCTTTCGGAAAAGAGCCGTTTTGCTAAAACTGAGAGAAATAAAGTATAAAAGAGAGCTTCTTCTTTGTTTCTGCACCGCACCGCTCCTGCAGATAAAACAACCTCACCATCGGCCGTGTCTGCTTACATTTCAGACCCCAAATTACCCGAATCACCTAACACTGGTATTAAAATAATCCCCTGCGTGTAGAACCGCAGTCTCGTGTTTACAGATCGGCTCGCACACGTCGATTCCTTACTGTTTCTACACGCTGCGTCTTATTTTCCTAAACTAGTCGGGGGAAGGGGAAAAAATGTAGCCGCTGCCTCGATAGCGGTGAACGTCGATGTGCGGACTGCATCGCTGAAACACGATTGTAAATGATGCGTGGCAATTTTGAGAAAGGGATCGCTAGGAGACAATCTCAACGGCCTAGCCTGCAAGCAAACACATTAGACGCATAACGAACGTTCCGTCTGCAGAAGGGTAAACTTACACATGGCTACCGTGTACACAACGCTGCTCCACAAACAGTCACAAACACATCGAGGCCTCGGTCATATTTCCATGTGGCAATGCTGGCCAAGCGCCCTCGCTACAGTTTCACAAATAAGCCGTCTGGCTGTGAAAAAACGCGCCAGATAAGCATTAAGCGCCATTTGAAGAAAAAATATGGCACTCTGGAGCTGAAAGTTAGTGGGTTCATGCTGTTGGCGGCTCTGTTCCTGGAGCTCCACCAGCACACCTCCCCCTCTCCAGGCCGAGAGAGCAGATGGGGGTTTTTCAAGCCTAATCGGGTTTTACCCAGCAGCCCAGGGAAAGGGGAATATCTGTGAGGTGGGGCACAGTTTCAGGGTAGAGGGGGAGGACCGAAAATCTGCAGTGTCTCAGCGGTAGAAGCAAGGATTTGTGGAGCATCTTCAGGCTGAATGGATGGAAATAACAATGACCGCAGCGTCGGTTAAACCGATGCTGTGACGGACATGTTAATGCCCCCCCCCCGTTCTCTGGCGCAATAATAATAAAGGGGCCCAGCTACTCCTAACATAGGCTAGTAACTAGCTCAAGGTGAACATCACACACGAAACCATTATCCCAGTTGTTCCCAAAGTCACCCCTCAGGGACTCCCAGCTAGTGCACATTTAACTTTTTTTTTTTTGGCTCCCAGGAACACCCGAGGCAGGTGAGAAAGGCTGTCCGACGCAGATTATCCCAAGCAGGGAGACCGCTCCAGATGGAAGGATTAGAAAACAAGCAGGAGATCAGTTTCAGTGAAAACAATCCAAGATGGCCGACAGCTAAGGTTTAGAAGCTATGTCCAAGTTCATCCTACTTGGTTTATTAGGCACCAGAACATAATAGATCTGCGGAGCAGCATGGCACCAGATTTCCACGGGAGCAGATTAAAAGCCCTCTGAACCCGAGGTTATATTTCCATCCAGGACTCCAGAGTTAAAAAAAAAAACAAACAAAAAAAAAAAAAACACACACACAAACCAGCATCTGAGTCAGCAACGGTTACCGGTTTAGGCTTTCTTTACCTCGTCCACCTTTGTACAACGTCGGTCGTAGCGCTACCAAAGCCTAGAAGTGACCATCACCACCCCCACATATTCTGCGCTGACCCGTGGAATAAAAAAAATGACAAGAAAAAGGCACCTTGAAGAATCTGTGAAAACTACCAGGAAATCTACAAAAAATCGAAATCGTTAAGATGATTACAGGCAAAATGGTGCGAATCTCTCAGCCTTTGAGCAGTCAACCACAAGCAAAATATAAACAAACAAACAAATACATAGTTTTGTCAACAAACTATCTAATTGTTAGACAAAATTCTCTGGTGCAGGATTAGAGAGTTACCTTAATGACTGAGACTGGAATTAATGCCTGGTTTGTATAACAATGTGTCATTGTATGTATGCAACTGAAACAAACAAAAACAAAAACAAAACAAAACAAAACACATCCCACTCCTATAATGAATGAGTAAAGGTACAGGACACAGGTTACCTTTGTGCACAGGTGAGCTCGGGCTTATTCTCTCAGGAGACAGTCTGTCATTCTCGGGTGAAGATGCCAGGGCTTTGCCCCTGTGCCCACAAGGTGCCGAAGATGAGGAAGATGAGGAAGAGGGGGTACAGGAGGAAGACGTCGGCCCTGAGCCAGCTGTCAGCACCAAAGTGTCCGTCAGTGAGCCGGGCAGCAGGGAGGGAGAGGAGGAGAGAGAGGGAGAGAGAGAGCCGCTGTGAGGGGCTACAGAGAGGCAGGAAGGCACGCTGGCATGAGCCGATGCCACACCGACCTGCGGGCACTGCGCACTGTGAGCGGGAGACACGGGGGAAGACGAGGAAGTGGCGCAGGCGGGAGACGCGGACGGGCTCAAAGCGAGGATGGAGGAGGAGGAGGAGGAGGAGGTCGCGGCGCGAGACGGAGCGCACAGGCGGCTTCCGGCTGCGTCGCATCCGCTGCAGCATTTAACGTTAGCGCTGTTTCCTCCTCCGCCGCCGTTGGACAGCGCCATCCTGGCCGGTAGGGGGGGCTGTGGCTGTGCTTTGAGCTGGAACGGCACGGTGGCTTTCATGGGCAGCAGGCGGCTCAGTAAACTCACCCCGGCGCTGAGACCCGAGGCTCCGCTCGAACTTCCGCCGCTCACCGGGCTGCAGCTGGACGTCGGCGAGCCGCTTTTACGAACTCTTTGGGACATGACGCTGACAAACGGAACCCTCTCCCCCCCCCCAAACAAATATAAAAATAAAAATATATATATATTAAAAAAAAAAAGAAAATGAAGTGTGAACATACGCCAGGTATATGTCTGAGGTCGTGGACACTCTTGTACTCCTTCTTTGTGTCACTCCATACAGCGCTGAGTGTCTCTTTGTTTTGTTGTTTTAGTTTCTTTGCACGGTTCCTCACCGTGTCCGTACAGCAGAACCGTCCCCCCGTCCTGAAGTAAACTACACGGCAGTGCGCGTGAGCCACGCACCGTCAACTCCTGCCAAAGCTCCGCCCACCCGCACTTCTGATTGGACAGCGCTCGACACAAGACAACTTTTCATTGGCTGTTCAGAGGATCCTTTTAACTCTTTAAAGTTTTACAGGCCCTGTTGTAGATCTTTTCACACACACGCACTGTACAATGAGATAAAGTATAAGTGTCATACCTTATATCGTAATGTCACCTTATAACTGCTTCTTATACACATTATAACGCACTAGTTTAGAAATTTGAACTTCCATGAAAGTACATGAAGTGGGGGGGGTTATAGTGTGTCCCCAGTGTGAGGAATCCTGGAAACGCATAGTAAAGGTCACGTGTCCAGGTTAAACACCTTTAGCTATCGGGGCAGATCAGGATCATACGTTTTATTCCTGGTGGTTGTTTTAGACGCTGTTTTAAACCGTTTGGAAATGGCTTTGTTGTGGGGAGCACGTGCTGTTGGACTGATGCTGTGGCTTTAACCCCCTCCTGTGGTCAGAATGCTGTGATACTGCTGTGGATCATCTGCCCCTCCTGGGTCATGTCTGGGGGCTTTTGCAAACATCATTTACCTTTTTTTTTTTTTTTTTTTTTGGATCAGTTGGATATTCCCACATCCATAGCCTAAACAGTTAAGTCTCACTGTCTCCTGTGAATAAACACCATCTGCGTCCTGCTGCTGTAATCATAAAGCCTGTCCTGTGTTGTTCTCAACCCATGCCTCTGATTCATGATCTGCTCACACTGAACATCCTTTCAACACATTTAACACTGTCTGACTTTACAGTATACAGTCATGAAAGAGTAATGATTAATAAGAGGGTGGATTCTCTGTTGTCTTGTAATATCAGGAAGGTTTTTTTTTTTTTTCTTTTCTTTTTCTTACCACTGCCACCTCTGGCTGGATCGTTATGGATCAACATTATTTTTTCAACACTTTCACAACGTGCCATCTTTTTTTGGTTGCATGTTATAGAAGGAAACAAGAGCCGTGACTTCTTTAATATAATCTTTAATCAACTGAGTAATGCAGGGTTGTACAGCAAGCTTCATTTCTAAATGGCATTAAAACATATCTTTTTGAGTAGACTAAACTGAGTAGTTATTTGTTCTTTTCTCGAAGAGCTTACTTTACACGCTGCAATAGAAAACATTTCAGTGGCTTTTTTTTTCGCAACAATCTCAGCCACAGGTCTCAGTGGAGCCATAAGCATCAGTATGAATTCAATGACTGGAAAAGGAAAAAAAAAAAAAAAAAGCCAAAACAAAACAAAACAGCAGCCCGTCGTGAACAAATACTTTCCATCCTCTCTTACACATACAAAATTCTAGTTTCTTGACAATAAAATGCACATTGCTAAATGTTTGCATCTGCATGCCTGAATCTGAGAAATTCTTTTAGTTTTCAGTGATGTGGGGGAAATCAGAAAATGCTTGACTTCTTTCATGGTTAATATTCACGTGGTATAAATGGAAACAGTTGGGAAGATGGCATAAGTTGTTCTAAAATAAACACTGCCTGTGTTTATGTAAAGTTTTAAGAAATTAATAGTTTAAATGTGACCTTATTGCCAAAGAGAAGTAATCATCTAGAGAAGTAATCATTAACCCTCTTTCTAAACATCACACCTTCTTACAGAATTCAGTTACAGCCCTAATCCAGCACAAGTGCACCAGATAATCAGTTTATTTATTTGATTAGCCTGATCAACTCAGCTGGATTAAGGTTGGAACAGAATTCTGTAAGAAGGGAGGAAAAAGGTTTGTTCTAACTGCTCTAGAGCACAACGCAGCGCAAAATGCACTAAATGTATTGAGTCTAAAACTCGCACAGGGTTCAGTCTAATCAGCGTTGTACATGGACACCTGTAAATGTTAATCATTTAGCAATATGCTGTAAAAAGCAGTGACATCATTCACTAAGAAGACCAGAGGATTGACTCAAATATATTCTGTATCAATAATCCTGTGGGCTAAATATATTTTAAGGTCAGAAAGTGAGCACTAAGGGCCTAAGGATAAAATAAGTCACTTATTTCCCTTCTTATTTCCTGGGGTAATCGCTTTTGTTTGGCTTGAGAAGAAAATGGCATGTACATATATAAACTTAGTAAATAATATCTGTCTGAAATAACTGTGCTATTTTATCTAGAGATAAATATCACAGTGTTATAACATTGTTCTTGGTCCCACAGCAACAGTTGAGCCTTCTGTATATGTGCAAGCGAAAGCACGCTATACAGATATATTTACACCACATCGGTGAACCCTATATTACATACATACAAAACTAAGATTTCAGCTTCAGCAACTTGGACAGAGGACGTGAAACATACTTTTCTTGTATAATAAATTTGTCAGTGAATTTTTTTTATTTATTTTTTTTGTCGCACAGTCCACTGAATAAACTGGCATGCGATAAAGTGGCACGTTTCACTTAATTCGCACCGCACACAGTTTGCTAGTTGTGCATTTTAAGTCAGTCTCTATAAGGGCGAGTTTTGCTTTGCAGTACGAGAGGTTTTCCCATCATGGAGCATCACTATGTAATTATTTGAATGGCTCATGTCTGAGCCTGCAAAATGCACCAGTAATTGTGGGCCAGGGAAGAAGAAGAAGAAAAAAAAAGTAAACTCCTCAACTGTATATTTAAAATGATGATTTCAATAAACTGTGTGGTGCAATGTTTAGCATACAGCGATTATTAAGAAGGGGAAGTGTGGTGGCACTGACATTTGGTTTCGGTTGCCAGGATTAGCCAGCAACATTTGTTCAAACTGCTCGTACACATGAATGACACCGAAGAACAGGGATGGATGACAGTGCAACCCTTAAACTACCAACAAACTCAAAAGGGACGCAACATATGATGATATTAATTACAATAATATAATAATGAGGATTGGCCCTTGGCACTGTTTTAAAAAAAAAAAAAAAAAAAAAAAAGGGAAATAAAAGCACATAAAACACAATTCTGAAGTAACAGTTGTGTGTATGCATCATCACGTGCATATCATTGATTTAGACTCAGCCTCCCTCTGACAGGATGATTGTACACATAATGAAACGAAAGCTAACCACCAACTCAAGATTACTCTGATATCCGAGACATGACCGTGACCACAATTGACCATATTTGTCATTTCAGTACTCAGTACAGCTTTCATAAACAGAGGTTTAAAAAAAAAAAAATAAAAAAAAAAAAACAGAACCAAAGTAGCTGTAATACACACAATAATGTACACATTTAGTTCCAGGTCTATGTAGTGTAACATTAGATATAAATTACATTTGAAGCACATACTTGATGTCCATGTTGCAGTTTGAGACTGGAATGCAGAGAGCAACACCTAACCTAAGCCACTTGTTCATTTCTCGTGCGAGTCCTCTGCAGAAGTATGAAGTCCAAGGTCACATCTGATCTAGCGCTCTCACACATCCTTATGTGGAGAGTAGAGCATCAGCGTTAGAGGAGATGCACTCGTGCAGATCCATACTCGCAGAAACCCAGTTAGTGTCTTTTCGAAACAAACAAACGAGTGAAGTACGTACTTCAGCGTCTGCTATTAAGGGAGAACATTATTCCAGAGATCAGACTAAGATGGAGCTTGATTCGGATTGTAACAGAAATGAAAGTCGTCAATTGTCAAGCTTGCAGATTTTTCAAAAGTCCTCTGTTGTTGCGCACCTGCGACGGGCGAGGAAAACATACGCGCGCGCACACCCAAAAAAAAATCATTTTACCTTTCCCTCTCAGGTCTGATGGGATTGATAAGAAGGGATTGTCATCCATGAGATGTTGCTTAACTGCAGACAGTTGTGGTTAAAAAGATAGAAGATTGCGGGTAAGTGCGCGATTAGTTTACAATATTATGTTAACAAATGGAAAATGCTGCAATGTATAGAACAAAAGTAAAAGGACTGAAGAGCACCTCAAAGCTAAAGCCTATTGCACATTTCAGAATGTAATACAAAAATGGGGGATACATGTATATATTACATACAACAAATGCTTGAATGTACTATGCATAAACATAACAGATGCTATTGCAGTCACAGATCTTAGAGACCACTGCATTTACTATCAACTTTTATATGGACTAGATTTCATTTATGTCCATACGAGCAGTCTTGCATGATTGTTAAATCAACAAATTGTCATTTTCTATTTCTTTCCCTTTTTTTTTTTTTTTTTTTTTTTTTAAAGTTTTAAGACCAGATTTAAACAAGGTCCGAGAAATCAGACATAGCTATGAGATTAAGATCATGATTATAAAAAAGTGCAACAAATACATGAAAGTAATGATCAGACAACCAGACATACAAATCATACTTTGATTTACAACAGGACAACAAAAATAATGGAAGCATTTTAAGCCAATGATGCTGCATAGCTGGGTTCAGTTTAAAGCAATTACTTCAGGAAAACAAACCAAAAAAAAAAAAAAAAAAAAGGTCAGAGAATTTCAAGAAATACCACGATGTTAAGTGCTTGCAAATTGTATCTTAGAAAACTGTTTTCTCTTCCTCCTATAACATGCTGCCAAACCCCTCCAGTATCAATAAGCTGCTTGTGGCTGTTTCTCAGCAAGTGTGAAAGTTTACAGGCAGGTCATGCCCGGTGGGTCAGAGGAGAGGGTTGCTGTGGCAGTTCCCCCTCCGACCAGGAACACGGCAGTGCTGGATTTAGAGCGAGTAGCACCTGCTGCACTCTGCCCTCCAGCGGCCCCATTGTTGTTGTTGACCTCTCCATCCAAGGGATCTGTAGAAATAACCCACGTGGAGGGGCGCCACCGCTTCAACGAGTAAGGCGTCTTCACGCGTCTCTTTATCTTCTCAGCCGATGCAGCTTTTCCCTCCTGAGAGGAGCTCTCACCTGTAGGGACAGAGAGGGGAAGGGACAGAAGTTAGCTAAATACAAAACTATGGATAAGTCTGTGAATACAGTTGCATATGATTCCGCAACAAGGAGTAGCAGCAATTGGATAAATGTTTACGATTACAGTAGAAGTTCATATTCTCAGAAAGTATAAAGACATTTTCATGGAAATGCAATCTAAAAATTAATTCAGACTCTCAAATGTTAATTTTTTACTAAGCAGGTTAATGTCACCTTTTGACATTAGGGATCATACGAAGAATTCTTGTAGTCTTGTAACTTGAAATTAATCCAATTCAAGAACATGTACACATACATAAAAAACTTGTACATCTCAAAAGTGACATAAATAGTCCAGCAGGAGTAATACTATAAACAATATCCTTAACATCCTATTAATTGAGGCAGATAAATCACTCCAAATGTATCATTTCTAGTCAGGCCTTTTCCTAATTTTGTTTTGTTCAGCTACCAGGCAGAAAAACACGTCTACTTTATGCTTAATGGACTGCACTTGCATCAAAATAGTGTAATCAGTGTAATAGTGCTCTGGAAGCATGCAGCTGTCAACGTACGATATGAATGAAACTACTTTTTGATTGCAAGGAGTGTACATCCCTTCCCATGTTAAAAGCAGAAAGCACAAAACAGGCCTTAAAGCAGACAAAAAAAAAAGAAACAAAAAAAAAACCCCCTCATCATTATGTATACAGCATATTTAGCAGCTTTATGCTGTCTTTCTATTTTTGTTCAACTCAGAAGGAAAATGTGGTTGAAGATTTCTACAGGTTTGTAATACATTTTTTTTAACCAGTAAATGATTTATGTAGGTGTTCCATCCAACACTACACAATACTATATAATCAGGAGCATCTCTAATGTGTATTAACAGCAGCTATCTTTTGAAAAAAATCTTTATCATAAGCTTGCTGCACCATCCAAGTGTGCCATGTTTTGTTGGCATTGTAATAAGGCACTCCTATCTCCCTACATACAAATCGTATGTTATCACTGTTTACATCTGTGGCAGAATGTTCTCTGAATCCTTATCAGTCCAGAGACGTTTCCCTCCCTTTCCACTTCAGGCAAACAAGAGAAAAAAGAGAACAGCAAGAAAGAAGCGCAGAGGAAGAGAGAGAGCTTGACCAGCGTTCTCTTGTTGAGAAATAAAGCGGTAGTGCTAATTGGGCAGTTAGAGGAGGACACCCTGCACAGGAACACACACAGAGGTCCATCTCTAGAGGATATTGTTTGTGAGCATGCTGGCACGCACACTAGGTAAGAAATGTAAATTCAAAGAGAAAGAGTGAAAGACATTTACATTTACGTCACTTGGCAGACGCCCTTATCCAGAGCGACTTAAACATATCACATTTTATACAACTGAGCAGTTGAAGGTTAAGGGCCTTGCTTAACGGCAGCATGGTGATGTCAGAACTCATGAACTTCGGATCAATAGCCCAATGTCTTAACCACTGAGCTACCACGACCCTATCGGGTAGAGACATGGCGGGATGAGAAATAGCAGGAGAGTGAAACCTGCTGCATGCTCACGAATAGTCCTCAGAGATTTGGAACACTTGGTTCGGGGGTGTGGCATAGCGGATATTCCATTTACATCAAAAGTTGGGTTTATCCAATCAGATCATGTCTAGTCAAGCAGTCTGTCCGACTCCAAAGAAAAGACACTCCAAGAACAACTGTTGTGGAGCTGTACATTAATTATTAAAAATTAAATATTTACTTGATTTGAAGGACAGATTCTAGTTTCTAATGTCTTATTTTGTCTAATATATTGGGTAATACGAGTGTAATGGTGACCAAAGGGTATTATTTCATGTCTAGAGGGCTCTAATAATATTAAAAACCGTATTTAGAAGGTCGTAAACAGGTTTTTTATGCTCGAACTATGAAAATATTCGATTTATAAATAAAGAATGCTACTTCGCGGAAATTCACTTATCGCGGTAGAGTCTGGAACGGATTAACCGCGATAGACGAGGGTCAACTGTAATACATTATTTGTCAAAAACAATTCTGGTTCTTGGACAAGGCTCCAGACTAACACCATACCATTGTCCCAGGGCTGATAAAAGGAATAAAAACAAAAAGACTTGCAGTGGATGTCAGTGTGACAGCAGCCTCAAAGCAAATGATGAATGATACAGCAATGGTGAACAATACCTCCCGATTACCATTAATCCATATTAATGCTAAGTAAAATACTCTGGTTAGTCATGTCAGTATGTTCTGAGTGACAGCTAGAGTGCTCTCTCTGCTCTTCTACCGGTTATGCCTTCCATTAGTAGACTAGTAATGATTCATAATTATTAATAATTCATATCATGTGCATGAATAAAACATAACAGGGTGTGTTGTTACAATAAAAAAAAAATCTACTACAAAGTGGCATGATGTAACTTAAAGCGACACAGTGATACTGTTACCATCCTGAAGTATAACATCATGTCCCAAAGTGATTTCTTCCTCTAACACCACAGCAATTTCCCAACAACTGCCCAATTTTTTTTTTGAATGCATTGAAAAATAAAGCGCCATATAAATATTGTAGTAAGACGCCATGTTTGATCCATTAATAGTTATATTTAACGCTGTGGAACGTCCGGAAAACGCGTTCCCTTATAATATAACAGCCGTTCCCTCACTGGTCTCTCTTTCACGCTCTCGAAGTATTAAAAACAAAAAAAAGCAAGAGAACAAGAGGACGCTGGCACCACGTCTGTCCTGCAGCAGGAAAAGCTTTACCTTTACATTTACCTTTAACGATGTGGCTTCTCCTTTTGTAAGCGATTAGCTGCAAGTAACCACATATATTCAGAAAAGACATGCAAGGCAACCACGGACAGAGAACAGATGGTGAAATGTGAAAACAAGGGAGAACAGAAAGAGCATCACCTGACACAGAAGTGTCCTGTGGAGTGTTTGACAGGTCCAGGGAATTAGGTCTTTCTGGTCTCCTGGGTTTGTCCTGTCTCAGAGTGGCTTCCTCTTTCACTTGCAGTAATTGCAGCTCTGGTGCCACAGGTCCTGTAGGTATTGCACTTGCTGTGCCTGGTGCGGCAGAAACTGTAGTGTGGATGTTGCTGTTGTTGTTATTGTTGGAGTTGGTGCGACCTGTGTGGTCTCGACGCAGCAGGGGCTCGTGCTCGTCAGGACTGGAGTTGATGATGTTCAGTCGGACATCATCCCCACTTAGCTGGCTCTGGAGCAAAGGCAGGCCACCTCCATCACCCTGTGGCCCGGCTGGGTTTGTGTTCCCGAAGGAGCTGCTGGCACTAGCGGTACTACCTGCGTAGCCATTGAGCAAGAGCACCCCAGCTCCGCTTCTCACTCCTGGCCCGTTGTTGGTTAGTGTGACTGGATGAGGCTCTGCTGCCGCCACCACATTCATCTTAGCCACACCTGTCTCCACCTGCTTCAGGTTGGACTTGTGTCTGCCAAACTTCAGTCTTGAGGATGAAGACTCCTTGCTGGGATTTTTGGAGCCAAGAGCCAGGCTGGTGGGCCTCTTGGGGAGATTTTGTTGTTTTGGAAGGGGAAACATGGTGGGTGGGGCATCAAGTGTGGCACTGCTAACTGCTCCGAAGTCAGCCTGATGCCCACCTCCAGCCCCTGCGTTCACCTCAGCTGCTAGCTTTATAAATGGGTACAGCAGGCTGGAGCTGCCTGTGCTGAGCGGGTCAGGAGCGCTGAATTGCTTTTGTGAATGCTCCATCAAGTTCTCATCAGAGCTCTCTTTCAGGTTCTTGTCCACCTCCTTGGGGTCCAGCTTGGTTGTCTCCAGGTCTTCCTGGGTGAGCTGTAGGCAGACAGGCATGCTTGGGCCTGCTCCAGCCTCCTCAGATGGGGCTGATTCAGAGATGGTGGACATTACTGTGCTGGGAGTGAGGCCAGTTGTGGTGGTGGTAGTGCTCGTGGACAGACTCGCTCCGCTGGTCTCAGGGCTCGGCAGACGTGCCTGTGCTTGCGCCTGCTGTCTCTCGTAGTTTATGGAGTTTCTGTTCTTTTCTCCTGTGCCCCCTGTGCCCGGGCCACTTACGCCAAGGCCACTTACAGAGGATGTCCCTGAAGTGGACATGTCTCCAGGAAGGTTCTTCACCATGCCATCATGGTCCTCGATGTATGAGGAGGAGGAATAATCTGGGTAAGGCCCCATTTTTGGAACCCTGCGACTGTGGGTGAGGTTCCTACAACGATACAAGAAGCGAACGAGTTCAGACAGAAGAGAGATCATGCATATTCAAACATTCCAATTACATACATTTGACCTATTCAGACTAATTTAAAGTCCCGGTCATAAACAATCATCTCAAAATAGATGCCACAGCTGAACGGTGCTGTCAGAAATTAGAAAGAAAGCTAGTGTGAAGTCACACAAATCTCAGATGACTGTGTGTATTAACAGACCTCTCATTCTGAAGGGCTGTGCTCATTGGGTTGATAGTGGGGCTGACTGACTTGTTTCTGTCCCAAATAAGAAGCAGCTCTGCCATACGCTCCTCTGCACACTGAGCCGTTAAACGAGCCTCTGCATCCTGATCCCAACAGTCCTCCATCGTTTCCTTCAGTGAACGAACCGCCTAATAAGAGAAAAAGAGATTAGAACTGTATACAAACATCCGCTGCAAAACAGCCTGCCACTTCAGTAAAATTAATCTGCCTTTAGAATATATACACAAAACCAGGCTAATTCCCTTCAGTCTTCCGTGATTGTGAGTTTTTATGTTTGCCTGCAGCTCGGCTACAAATACGCAGATGAGAGTGGTATTGCCTCCGATATTGCAAGATACCAATTCACATGCTGCGTTGCAGATGACAATCTGAAGCACATTAGGGTGCTAGAAATGAGGTTTCTATTACACAAACTAAACAGAACACACATGCCCTCTCACCAGACTGTTTTCTTTCCAAGCTTCAGGGAACTTTGGCCTCTGTTTCTCTCGGGAAACCAGAACCTGCATGTCCTCGAAGGATGGGTGGTTTCCTACCTCTGCCTGAAAAGCCATCTGGTACTCTGGTACAGTCTCCCCTGGAAACACCCACACGTGCACACACATACACACAAAAACACACAGGTTTAACACTAAAATAGTGTAATAGTCTGAAAGTAGCAGTAATAAGTCTGGATATGTGTCATTAGTACAGGTTCAGCCCATGAACATACATGATTACCGTATTTTCCGGACTATAAGGCGCACCGGATTATAAGGCGCACTGTTGATTTTTGAGAATGAACGGGTCTAT
>JAOVYU010000060.1:19283598-19302337 GCA_025674565.1 Synodontis membranacea | reverse complement strand
TGTAGTAGTATCCAATTGTGCATTTTTGTAAATGATTTATCTGAAGGCATCAGACCAGAGACTAACTACAGCCCGAGAAACATTAGTTTACAAATGGGAGATTTTTCTTTTTTTTTCTTTCCCCTTCCCATTTTATTTACCTTGCTCTTTGGTCTGATTAGCAAACTGATGACATCACATTTTTTTTTCTTTTAAAGTAAAATAAAAATAAACATTCATGGACAAAAACAGCTTTTAAAGCTTGTTTAAAGGTTTATTCCCCCACTGGCTGTCCATACAGATAGTCAAAGCTGGCAACATGCAACACTGCTACGAAACAAAATCAATTCAGATTGTTTTATTTATGTGCATAAACATTGACGGTTAAGCATTAAAAGGTAACTGTTTGCAAAATCAATCGTGTTCGGTGAACGTAACATGTTATACGAAGTTCCTGAAGTAGCTCATATCTTGCTACAGCCATTTTGCTTAGCCAGCATAATTCAAGTTGCATAGACTCCTAGATCTCACCTGGGAAAAGGTCCGTACAACGCATGAAGGTCTCCCAGTAGATCAAGCCAATGGCATACATATCCACCTGCTTTAGAGCAGACTCGCAGTCCCTCAGGTTCACTGCTCCTTCCAGCACCTCCGGAGCCATGTAGCGGATCGTACCCACCTAAACAGGGGCATGAGAAAGGAGTATGGTGTGGTATGAGAAAGGAGATAGCGGTAGTATACTATTTGCATAGTACACTTCAGAATCACAGACAATGATATGAAAAACAGATTACTTAAGGGTTTCTGAAAATCACACTTGGGCATTCATTTTGATCAACATGCCTCACTGATAGCAGCGTTCTCCTCCTCTCCGGGTCGGACAAGACGGTTTCCTGTCAGCTTCATGGACAAACCGAAATCACTGATCACACATGTGCCGTCATTCTTGACCAGAACGTTTCTGCTGTTCAGGTCGCGGTGTGAGACTGCAGGTTTATATGAATCTGCGACAGGGAGGGAATTGTTTTTATTAGCTTTATTTTCTGTCATAGTGGATTAAAGCATTATGCCTCTAATAAGGGTTGATCACATAAACCATGTTATGAAAAGCAAATCTTCAGGAAGCAATATCATAATTTTAACAGAATTTGTACTAATTGTAAAAAGAAATTGGATTTTTTTAATTAAATTTAAATTCAATATTAAATTTAATTAAATTAAATTCAGCAAAGTGATATTTTAAGGAAGGCAAATCCAAAAAAAACAACTATATATAACTTCATATAACAACTATATATGCTTACTATATGGGGTGTAAAATAACGGCATTCTACAAGTTAGAGAAACAAACAGAAACCAGTTGAAATTCAGCCGCAGGAAAAGTTGATCAGAATCTTATAACCATAAATCAAGTTAAGCAACACAAGACTCATTTAGCTCATTTACACATACTCTACTAAAAGAAGATTATAACAATGTTAATGCCATACATTAAGGTAATACTTCATTTTGCACATCCAAATGATAAGACACAAATGAGAAATGCTACTAGCAATAAGTCAAAACAATCAAGAAAATCACGCTAATCTGTGAAGTAATGCTATAAAAAATGCTAACGTGAGAAATGTACCCCCCAAAAATGATAAAAATCACCGTTTTTAAAACAAGGATTTAATATCTGGCTCCTTATTGAGCAAAACCTGGTTACTTAAATAGCCTTAGGATTATTTCTATACAAAGGCTGCAAGGCATTTTTGATGAGCAAGGTCTGTTCTTCGCAACTCAAAACAAACTCCATAAGCACCAGAAGATGCACACTGTGCAGCCAGCCACCAGGTGGCATTGCAGCAGTTTGTGTAACGGCAGAGAATGCCCACGCTCTCCTACTGTGTCTGTGTCTGAACTTAGGGCTCTAATTAAGTCAGAGCTTCGTGGGGGAGGGGGGGGGGGTTTGTTGAGGGTGAGAGAGAATGAGACAGTGTGTCAGTCAGCACAGGGCTGAGCCAGACGAAAACCCAGTAAGCATGGCATCCTGCCGCAGCTCTCTGGCACACTGCCATTACCAGGGCAACTACAGGAGCAAAACGCACAAATTAGCCCCATCTTATCCATACTGCTCCTGCTGTTGGCCCTTTAAAGACCAGGTGACTGCAAAGCTGTTAAAATTCTGCACCCCACTCTCACCGTTACTGGACTACTGTAGTCCTAACAAGCAGTGCAGGTGACATACAGTGTCTGTCTGAATATAATTTTTACTAGTAGATGGTACATGCAACTACTGGGACTTGACAAGAACGTCACTGTTCTTTCAAACAAAATGATCTCGCACAAATATGACTCAATGTCTGAATCTCATTTTAGGGAGGAAAAAAAACAACATGTGACCTAGATGTGCAAATCAGAGGGTCCCTGGGGTGGCTTCAAACAGCCAGACCATGGGTGGATTTGCATTGCTTTTTAATCCAGTGTGGCTGAAAACATATAATAACCACAGACAACAGGGTGGACTTCACTTACTGTATATACCCTGCTCGCTATATATACAAATCCACTCATAGCAGATGGAAGAGAAACAAATCCAAGCAGAGTTACTCTTTATTTGAGCGAGAGACGTAAGAAGACTTCTTATTTGTATCATTCTTAAAGTTATTAACTCTATGACTCAAAACTTTTGATTCTCTACCAGATGCATTCAGTATATTTGTGAAGTTTGCTTGTATGAAACATGAGCCAAGACAGAGGGACACTGAATGGTATCTGAAGTCTTGCAAAATTTGATATCAGCATGTGCAACGTTGAGTGTAAGAAATGAATGTGTGCAATATGAATCTGAGAGAACGATTCTAAACCGTTTGTGTGCGTATGTGTACAGAAGATGAAGGTGACCCTGACCTCCTCTTAGCAGCTCGGTGTGTAGGTAGGCCAGCCCTCTGGTGACTGAATGGGCGAGACGGCAGCAGCTCACCCAGTCTAGGGTATGCAGACTCAGGTACCGACACAGAGAGCCCTACAAGAGTACACACACACACACAGACAGACACACACACAGACAGACACAGACGCACGCAGACGCACGCAGACACACAGACGCACGCAGACACATTAGGCTGAGGCACGTTAATGACGCACTCACCAACACTGCTCATGCGAGACACTAGATCGCAAAAGGTTGGCAACATTCACACCAAAGCTCTTAATAAGTATCATGGTGTAGTGTTTACTATTCTTGCTAATAAATAACATTTCTATATATACCACTAAGCTAACTGAGCAGTGACACAATCATTTTATGCAGGGGAAATCAGGAACAAATGTTTCTGCAAAAGTTCTTAGGTCAACATCATAAAGTAAATGAATGCTTTTACCTTTTCAAATCGTTTTAATCATTAAATGAATTATTTGTTGCAGCCCCTAATGGTCACAGTGATTAGCATGCTAATGGTTACCCACAATAGTCAATTCTGGAGTGTAAGTGCACAGAACACAACCACCAGGCTCCAGATCTTACCCCACTAGGGACACTTTCTACCCTATAAGAAGTCTTTAGAGTCCTCTGAAGCAGTCTAAGAGCTGTTATTTATTTTTTTTTCCTGAGAGGAAATGCAAACATTTGCCTTTAAGTACTCCCCTCCAAGTTTAAAGCTGCTAATGTAATTCTACCCTGAGGTAAATAATTAGCGGTGGAGTGAAACAAGAACAAACGAGGCAGTGTGTGAACAACGTAATGTCTGTCTGCTCAGACACTACAGAAGAGACATTCATTCCTGGGTCACACCCATACACACACATGCTAGACAGGTGTGCCTGTTGTAACATGCTACACTGTGCAAGAATGTGCTGCCTTCTAGATCAAGGGAGTCAGGAAACGCGCAGTTGTTCTTGTCTGAGTATGTGAATTACTTTAATCGAACCTGTCTAAGGGGCAATTAAACTGTTTGACCAACTGAACAGGTGACAGTAGTAGGCCGACAAAAAAAAAAACAACAATGAATAAACGAATAAACAAAAACAAACAAATAAATGAGAAACAATTCTGGGATTCAAATGAGGCCAGCTATCAATAACTTAACAGAGAGAGAGAGAGAGAGAGAGAGAGAGAGAGAGAGAGAGAGAGAGATTGAAAACACACTGAGCTGGTACACAACACACCATTCTTCTACTGCCTCTGTAACACCATCTAAATCATCTATAAAAATACCAGCCCAGATAGCTGTGTTACCGGCAGGACATTTGACTCCCCTCTTATCATGGCCAAAAATATTAAGAGGTGGTTAAAATGAAAGCAAAGAGAGAGAGAAATAAGGTCAATTGAAGGTAAGCAAAGGAAATTCTACACTATTCTATCTATCCAGTCAGAGCTGGGTGTGTGGCTGCACTCCCTAATGGATCGGTACTCACGTGTGGGTAATACTCCATCACCAGCAGGTACTCCATACGGCTGTCCGTTGTCAGACGCTCATCTCCTGCAATGAAGCGTGCTATGTTGTCGTGCTCTAACAGGGGGATTCGGTAAATGGCCCGCTCATTGACAAAGTTCTGGCGGTTCGTGTAGCTGAAGACTTTTACTGCAACTGGACGCTCATCCAAAGATCCTTTGTAAACTGAGCCGTAGCGACCGCGGCCAATCAGCTGCAAAAGACCGCCAGAGAAATCATTTATCTAGTTATATTAATTATAATAGTATATAGTGCTGGGGAACAGAGTCAAGATGCTCACCTCCAGCAGCTTCAGACTGTCTAGATCAACTGAGGGCTCAGATGCTGCTGCTTCCATCATGTCCATATTGTGCAGACCCTGTTTACGGTCTCCTGAAAAGCCGCCCACATGCACAGGTCAAATCACAAAATCAGTATCTCTGAGATCCACTGTCATGTAGTAAGCATCGTATCTCACCTGTCAGCATGCGGTAGCCAAAGAAGACCGCCACCATGAGCACGGCTATAACCGAGATAGATGCCAGGGTGATGAAAATGGCATCCTCGCGGTGCAGAGGCCGTGGGTCCACTGAGGAGGCAGAGAGAGGAAAATTGTTGACAGTTCTAGTACCTACTGTCCGAGTTTCTGGAGAATATGAACTTGAATTCACAGAATTTTTCAGAACATATAATTTCTTTCCACTACGGATGGACGACCGGACTTATCACTTTTACATTTCCTGAGTATTTGGAGGTTAAGTCTGATAAAAAAAAAAAATAAAAAAAAAAAAAACGAGACAGAAAAATGGATAAACAAATAATAGATGACATCCAAGACCTGCCTCTCACTGCCGACTGGAACTGAAATTGAATCATCAAAATAGCAGCCCACATCCCTACTGCTTTCAATAAATCATTAAAAAGGTCACAACACTTTTTCAGAACCCGTATAATACAAACACTATGAGGATGACAGTAAAACGAGATTAAATGACTGCGCATAGGATGAGCTGGAATTGCTGTATATGAGCCAGCAAAGCCAGTTGTGTTACTTGCAGAATGGAAGGCAAGTCCTTACTGTCTATGTGGTCAAATAAACATACATAAACACACTCGCATGCTTTCTTACTGCGCTGCACCTGCAACACACAACGATTATATGAAATATGCTCAATATGCTTCATATTTAATCAATGTTTCAAGTTCAATCTAACATCAATGAAAACACATCTACTATCATCCAGCTGATATTGCCCTCCTGAGTCCATTTTCCCCAGTTGCACGCTTGAGTAAAGTGTTCGAATAACATGATCTCTTTTTCTAGCACTCTAGAGATAGTGAGAGTGAGTGAATGAGTGTGTGTGTGTGTGTGTGTGTGTGTGTGTGTGTGTGTGTGTGTGTGAGAGAGAGAGAGAGAGAGAGAGAGAGCTTAATGCACATTTACATTTTAAGTTTCATTCTATCCATATACACAAGTGCAACCTTGTATATGTCAATGTGTGAGGGATTTGGCCATGCAGGTTTTCCCTTTAACAGAAGGTCCTGCTTATTTCTCTCCACAGAGACCACTCAGGTGCTTGTTCAGTCCCTCGTCATCTCGAGATCGGACTATTGCAACTTATTCCTGGAAGTTCTTCCCATGAGTACCATTCAACTGCTACAACTGATTCAGAAACTCTTTTTCCCCCAATGTTCTACATCACTAGTTTGCTGTCTTCCCTCTTCTCACTCAGGTGGTAGAATGAACTTCACCTAAGTATCCAAACATTGGCTTTCATCAAACACTGAAGACTTTAATTCTGACTGAAAATGTTTGTCAAAAACAGAAACAAAACTGTGTACTGTTTCTGTCGTGCTCTAACTTCTCTTTAACAGGGTTTTAGGTTGATCGTATTCTTAGACCCTGACCCATTTGTACTAGAATGAGGATATGTTTTTATGGAGGTTACGCGTCACTTCTGTAAGTTTTCAAATGCTTTATATGTTAACGTCAGTCTCTTTCACCCTTAAACACAATTGTACAAAAACATGTGCACAGACTGGCGTGCACGTACTGTTTACATGTCCTGGAGCCAGCAATGTTTGGCCTGGAGGCTGAAAGTCTGCCTGCCCTTCCTTGTGTCCCGCCTATGCATTCACTCCCCCGCTTCCACTTCCTGCACTTCTCTCTTCATCACTCCATCCATTATGGGCTCTCTGTTTACTTCCTCCTCTCTGCTTACTTAAGCGCACTCTATCAGTCCTCACCGCCCCTCTCATCTCACATCCCTTTCTCTATCACTTCTCCAGATCCCCGCTCTTTCACTCCCTCTCCCTCTAGTATTGCCTCTCTCACATAGCTGCGAGTCAGACCGATGGGCTACTGGTCCAATGACAGTGGCATGATGTGATCTGATGCACCGCGAGCTACGAGGACATTGCTCGTGAAGGCTGTGCAATAGCAGATACCTGACGAAATCTAATAAACACTTGTTACCCCTCGGCTCAATTATCCTCAGCTCAATAATCCATATTTTGTTGCTGTCACTGCCAAGTGAGCTGTACCATTAACAAATGCTCTTCTTTATTTACCTGTGGACCATCTGTACTGAACAGGAACATGAGGCTTCAGCTAGAAATACAGCTGACCAATGGTTTGTCAAATGTAGCCATGACAGAGCTGTCAATCAAGTCAGACAACTGGCATTTAAAAAAAAAAAAGAAAGAAAAAAGAAGGAATTGCATAATACCATTCCAAATGGTTTGCCAAAATAGTACACCACAGTTTGTATCTGTAATGGTCTGCAATTTATAACATGACACGTGGTGTAGTTGCCATTTGCTATGTAGCTAACCCAACCAGACTTTTTGCTACTGGAGACCATTAGCAAAAAAAAACAATTTGCAGTATCTGTAGTATATGGTAACATTCCCACTGATTCTGTATAATCAGATGCTTTATTTCTCTTCATATAGAACCAAAAGCAGCTCTACTGGTGCTGCTGCTAGTGTTTACTATTAACATTAAAGTTTAATATTAAAGTATCTATCATCATCTTCTCCTTATTCATGGTTGAGATAACTATTATTTTTGTGTCTGAATTAGACAGAACCGATATTACAGAATTATTATACATCTACTGTTTGCCTCCAGTTTGTGTAGACACAAAGTTAAGTTGGCTCATCCAGAACTGGAGCTAATAGATGCATCCCATCAAGACTAAATATCGATCGAACCCTAATATCGACCTTGTACACAGAGAGCAGGCAGATTGGTGGTTGTAAGTGATCCGCAATGTGCCTGTATCGATAAGGCATTATTATGTTATATCCTTGTCCTCTTCCTTGGCTTGTCTAATGTGGTTTCCTCTGCAATATTGTCCGTGGCAACAGAGGGATGGCGGCAGTTGCAGTCTCCCCGGCCTAACAACCCTACTCGCAGATCACACTCCCACACCCAAACTGCATAGCAACCCACACCCAGCTGCAGTACTGTCAATTACACTCCTCTTCTTCACCAAAATGAGCTGCTTCAGGCTTTATTGGAAACCTTCTCATGGGAACTAACTCAGCAAAAGACCTTGAACCCGTTATAGGCAGTGGATAGGTGGGTGTGCCCGTATCACCAGGAACATGCTAAAGGTAATCATGTAACAAGTCAGCCAGTTCATGATTTTATTCGATTCACAATATTGGGCTCACTGTTTGATCCCCATGATATTTAAAAAAAAATGTTTTATTCATATATAAAAAAATCAAAAATTAAATAAAGAAAATTATTACCAGAAAACACAACATTTATTTTACCCCTCTTAAATAATTTAAGTAAAAAAAAAAAAAAAAGACATTTCTTAACAACCAACTATAATTATTTACAAACATTTGTAAAGGTTGCAGTAAAATACAACTAAAATATTCCCATTCTAAAATAGCCTATAAACTAAAATATTATTTTTATTTAAAAAAAAAAAAAAAGTTAATAACATATAGGCCTTTCTCTAATAAACATTTGTGATGTAGTGAGCTTAAAAAAAAAAAAAAAACTATTTGCTTCTCTTTTGTTTTTGGCAGTCAGCATGTTTGTGTTGGGTTTTCTCAGCATTTGAGCTGCATTACATTTTCCTATGGTTCTGTCCACTGAATTACAACCTGAAAAAACTACAACTACACAGCCTGATGATAAGAAATGTTTATTTTTTATTTATTCGATTCGAGTAGTCGTAAATTTGTATCACAATTAATTGTTGCGTGAGATGCGAGATCATTACATGCCTATCTAAATATATTGCTGTGTGCATCCTCAGTTGTTTTTAATGCATCACTCACATACTTTACAAAATTACAATTAATAAATAAAACTTGTTTTTGTTAATGTGTAATATGCAACATAATGTGCGCCCATTCTTTTGCTGAAGATGACGATGCCCCAGCCCAAGGCTGTTTGTAAGTTTTCAACTACATACTTTTGAAGAATTTAGTGCTCAGTAGCATAAATCATTATTTGTAACTGGCTACCTCTAAAATTAGATTAAATAAGCACAATGATTAACTTGGGCATTGTCTGAGGATACACACATCATACAGGTTTATGTGGCTGCTTATATGTAGACTAATGTAGATGTGAACGATAACGACAGAGAGGCAAATTACACCAATTTTGCTTCGTTATCTGAATCCAGGAGTTAATAATATTTTGGTTAACAGTACTTATGTAATGTAAATACATTACATAACTGCAAAGTGGTCAAATTGACTGAAGAGACTGGTGGTGCAAATCTCATGGGCATGGCTGAGAGACATGTCTGTCTAGAGGGTATCTAATATCTCTGAAATGACACAAAAATATGTCTGGATCTTATGCTCTTTCCTTTCATTATACTGCACATATGCGACTCTCTCTGTTTAACATTTAATATGCTACACGTGGCCTTGGTCATGATGAAGATCTTTAATTGCATAAAACAAATTTACCCTTCCAGATATTAATTATAAACTGACTCCCCTTCTCTCTCTCTCTCTCTCTCTCTCTCTCTCATGAGCATAAAAGCATAAGATAAATGGTGGTGAGCAATCAATCAAGTTCATTCTCCTGCCGTGCCAGCCAAGTAACCAGCCTGGCCACGTCGTCACCTAAATGGCTGGAGAGGTAGTATGGGACGCAGAGACAGTGGCAGAATTTCCCTCAAAACACAAATAAATTTACAAAGAATTACTCTAGGATTCGTGAGAGACAAAGAGAAAGAGAGAGGGGGAGCTCTGGAACACTGAAGAGAAAATAGGAAATAGGAAGGTGAGGCCTGTTATCAGTGGCAAAACACACACACACACACACAGCATTTACTTCACAAAGCTTTAAGAAGATACAGGGATGGGAAACATCACGGTCGGTGGGAAAAAAAAAGCCAATTAATCAAATGAACCATGTACACTGTTAGAGTCTTCTTTTAAACAAGTGTTGTTTTGAAGCAAGGAGCTAGCTTGACTAGTGTAATCTCATAGCTGTTGATTCCCTCCTCCATCTGTGACAAATGAACATCTAATACTGAATCTCTCAGCCTGTCTACCTCACACCAAAATGCTTTGATCTACAACCAATATAACTTCTTACAACTGGACCAGTCTACAGAGACAGAACAGACGTAAGCTGTACGCTCTGTTCTGTGTCTCTATAAAGGTTGGTGTAGTATTGCCAATAAACACGTTTGTTTGAAACTGCAAAGTTCATCAGGAACTCAGGAAATCTGCTTTGTAACAATGCATACATTGAAATTCAATAACAGCCTTACAGACCGCGCCACATGTTGACTGACATATATGGTGATTTCCACCAATGCACAAATTACACAGTCAAACTGAGTCAGTCGGTAATGACATTCACAAACCTCCAAACCTAACAATCATTGTCAGAAAATGCCACAGTGCTTCCTTTCAGCAGTCTAGTTTGGCAAACGGAATGGGCCTAATTGCTCTGAGGAAACAATGCGCTTGTTTGCCTTACAACTCAGATAGGGCTATTACTAGCGTATTAATAATTCCCATGAAGGCCTTTTTGTTCATTTTCCAATCCATCTCCAGCATCCTTAGAAATAAACTAGATTTCCGCAGTGAAGAAGCACCAACTAGAACACAAGCCTAATCGTCCAGTAAAGCATCCATGAAAGGCAGCTTAAGAACTAAACTGAAGTACTGTATCACTGCATATTTGTCATATCACTATAAAATGATTATTCTTTTAACGTACAAAGTTCTGCTTGTTGCACCACTGTCAAGCCCCTCTCGTGTTACAGCTATAACGAATTACAGATACAACAGGGCTATCAGTGGTTTGACAGCAAGCGATGACAACGAGTCTTTCCGCTCAAGTTTATTGACACGCAGGCTTTTCCTTTTACGGTGATTATGTCTGTCACTGTAGATAATTAAACACAGAGTCAGACGTCTCCTATCGAAGAACTTCCGTCTAGGAGCCCTGCAGCAACACTGCCAAAGGAGCATTTCCTCAGAAGATAACACACCACGCTCATGCACTCTCTTGAGGCTACTGTTCCAGTACTCACAACAAACACAGACTCATTTAAGACTCGTTGCTCTTTTTTTTTATCTTCATCTCGATGATCTTGAAATTTAGATTCGTCTGTCTGAGCCCTCTGTGACCTCTATCACAAAAAGATGTCTGAGTTACTGCAAAGGCTTGAATTCTTATTGTTGACCTGGACAATTTTGTGCAGTTGTGGATTTACAGAGCTGCTTTCAGTGTAAAACAACCACACGTACCTGAAACCGAAAAGCCCGAAACTTTCCGTCTACCTGTACTGTAAAGAGACACGAGAATGTCAACTAACTATAAGAGGCATCAGAGAGCAGGCTAATACATGATAGTGGCAGGGTAAGGGTTGAGAATGTAAACTGACTGACATAAGTAAAAGGAAAGCAGACAGTGGACTGAAATGGAGCGGAAAAACAACCAAAGGCAAAGCATTCTACACTTAAATGTCATAGCTCTGAATTCAGATTGAGATGAGATAACAAAGAGAATGACAAAGGCAGGTAAGATCAGCCTACAAGGAAATGTTCCAGTTACCCTCCGCCCGTTAGTCTGCGTTCAGCCCTCTACACAATGAGAAAAGCTCCTTTCTGAATCAAAGACCTGCCTCTGCTGAGTGTCTAGACGTCTATGGGCAGGCAGACAAGTTTGATGTGCGAGTTCAGATTTCACACAGCAGGCCGAGTGTCTATGACCATGACCCATGTGACCCTGAGCCACTTGACCTGTTTGACACCAGTGGAGAGAGTGCTGACATGGTCATGAATCAGAGTCACAGCCGGCTTGATTCTGCTGAAGACTACATCGAATGCCCCCATCAGTCATGGAGAATGCTGTGTTTTAGGTTCAGTCTTAACCCGCCATGGACAGAGTGTAAGAGGTATGAAGCTGCTGCCGATAACATACCATAAGAGACCATCTTTCCACCAGAGTAGGAAGGGCTTGACTGCACGTCCCAAAAATGGTTCATGTCAAAGAGTCACCCTTACCTCAGTGGATAATCTTTGCTGGATACTGTAGACTTGTACCTTAGAAATGCTGCTGTGCTCTACTAATATATATATATATATATATATATATAAAGCTGTACTGTACTATATATACATACACTGATAAATAATCCCACTATCCTGTGTCGCCCAGGAGCCATCATCTCATACGAGTTCACTGACACTGCAACCTCTGGCTTGCTAATTAAGTACCTAACTCTACAACAGAAAATGTCGATTGTTAAAACCCCTTCACAAAATAAAATGAACAGAAGGGCTTTGACTGGAATACTCACCCCTTATTTTTAGTACAATGCTTATAGCCACCTTTTCCTCATTAAAAAATACTTACACATTAAACACATACACATACACATGGCACAGAAGCCTACCAAGACAGTCAGGCAGCCTAAAAGTGATGGTTCTACAAAAGGCAGACGTGACTGCAAGTTATGCTCCCGGGTTGCCATTCTGCTGTCTGTAGGCCGCCCACACACCTACACAGGCTTACACTTTAAACTTCATCATTAACTGCACACAGGAATGTCTCTGCCATAACCTCAAGCTGCTTCCTCATACATGGCTTACAGACACACATGCTTTACATTTCAGGAAGGATGGGACATCTATCCTGCCCTAAAGCTTTATAATTGGAAAACTGATAGAAGGAAAGAGAGGGAAAAAGAGGATCGTAAATCTGTGAGATTGGCCTTTGTGAGAGTGGTTGACTTTGTAAGTGTATATTTATGGCTCCATCAGAGTGGAGACAAGAGCGAGACTTGAGGCTGAGGGAAAACAGAGAATGGTGAAGATGGTATCTAGAGGGAGCTCATATTTTCAGCTACTCACCTGCAATTAAATTACCTGCCAAGGTTAATCCGTGCATGATCAATCAGCTTCTTGTGGCCTTCACGTTTGCTTTCATGTTCACACCCACAACCTTATACCAAACCTGAACAACAAATGTCCAAACATGTACAACAAATGTCCTCTGTATAATGCATAACAGACGTTCTCTGACAAAACGGAGCCGAGTGTTTTTTGTTTTGTTTTTTTTTTGCAGCACGCCAGGGACAGGCTGTTTTTACTTCCAGTGTAGGTTGGGAGTTGCATTATACACATTACTGACTAACAAGAGAGTAGCTAAATAAACGCACATGCTCTTCCTGGCTCTGCTGGCTGCAGAACAGTATCTTCAGTGAGTTTGGTCATTAATCATCAGTAGCAGCACTGCAGGCTTACTCCTCACTGAGAGACTGTTCACTGATGAGAAACATCAAAACATACAAGTTACAGGCTGTGGGACACTAAGAGATAAGATTAATCTCAGGCACCATCTAACCTTCCCAAAAAGCAAATGCCATTAGACGCCACATCTCGCTCTGGACTGATAAGCAGAAAGGCCCACTACATAGCAAAGGTCAATTTTAAGGCATTTGGCTCAAATACTCGGCGTGTAATACGCATAAATTCATGCAGAAATTTCTCTCATCCACAAACTGATTGCTTCAATTTAGATGCCATTTCTGCAGTGCACAGAATTGTGTCTTGACCTTTAGTTTGACATCCAGCACTGTAAACTGATTGCCTCACGTACGGCATGATTCACCCAAACAACTGCTTTTAAGGTGGAGCAGAGATCAGTTCCTCAGATTGCACTGTTCTTTACCACTTTCAAATTCAATAAAAAATTCCCAAATGTTTGGTGCAAGCTGCTTCAGGTGGGCCTTATGAGTAGAAAAGCGAGAGACTGAGTGAGAGGATAGCCGTGAACTTGGGGGGTTGAGGGCGGGTTACGTCCTCCTTCTTAAGTTACCTCTGCCCCAACATCAGCAATCAGTATTCCAGTCATTACTGCACTGACAGCTAGTGCACTCGTCCGATTTCAGAATACATTCAGAAGTAAAAGGCATGAGTCAGAAGATCACGGTCTCGAATATCACAATACAATATTTGGCAAGATGAACTTGCTGCTCATAATGTACAACATGATACTGCCTTTTAATATTCATCATGAGCATTACCTCTACATGAAGTTTGCAAGTTGTAACACACCTGTGGGAGCATGCTTACTTAACAATCGAAAAAGTGTAGCTAATCAGAAGAAAGCATTATAGCACGTGTCAAACACAAGTGTATTATTAACATTTGGCTCACTGCCTTGTTTTATTTGGCCTGTGCGAACTTGGGAAATGATCATACAGAAACGGGCCAACATTTTCACACTATACAGGATTCACAGCGAATCTGCGGCGTAGCCATCCGAAGGCAGTTACCGTAAACCATGGTATATATGCGCACTCCGGTTACTAATTTGATGGCAGTCTGAAAGGAGGATTGGTTTCAATGTCTATCTGCACTGCTGATACAAATCGCGCTTGGGTCTGAAACCGATTCAGAAAAATACCATGTATTGTGCTGGCAGTGGCATAACCAGAAAATTACTTCGGAGGGATGCAGATTTATTTGAAAAAAATGGTTTTGTTATACTAGTAGGTGTGTCATGATATAAATTTCATTATTGAAGCATTCATTTTAATCTCAGTATTCATTACTAAAAGGTCCACTATGTAGGATTTAGGGGAATATAACATTCATAAGTAAGTTTTCATTAGTGTATAATTACCAGTAGCTATGAATCCTTGCATTTTTTGGACAAACCTCTAGAGAGTACCTTCCATGTTTTTAATAGTAGCAGCGTGAATCCGTAAGGAAGCTCCAGAAGGATGACGAAGAAGAAGAAAGGAAGACGAGGAAAAAGAAGGAAGAGGAATCAGTGTTTGCCGGATCTGACTAACAAGTTTGAGAACCCAAATTCTGAAAAATGTAGGATCACACTTGAGTATATGATCCTACAGCCTACGGAGTGTGAATGTCAGTATTTGAAAGTACGTCTACAGGCACCTGATAGCCACTGTACATTCAAATACATGCATGGAAAGGGGGAGAGAGAGGTAAGGGAGGGGCATTCGGTTGGTTGCAATCAACTGATTCCTTTAATTACTTGAAAAATTGTTGTCTGTTCTGTTACCTAATGAAAGCATTTTTTTTTTTTTTTTGTAAAATAAGAGTTAGAAAGGAGAGAAAAGTTAAACAGAAAAACAAGTTTACTCTGTTAGCAACTAGCTTAATTATGCTTAATTTTTAGCTAAACAGTCAGTCATTAAACTAATACCTGAATTATGCTTTAATGTTCCTTTGTTTTGATGCCAGGTTAACATTACTGCAGTCAGCACTCAAACATCAGAGCGTTACACTAATACAAATTTATAACAATAAGCATATTCCTGTGTTGTCTGTGCATTTGGTGCTAATTTAATTCTGCTCTCTGACCTGTATTAGTCTAGATCATCCTAAAGCACCAATGGTACAGTGAAAAAAAAGAATTTAGCTTTAAGCAGCTTGATCCTTCCAGTCCATTCATGCTGATTGCTGACTACTGTATGTACAAAGTAATTACAGTAAAACCTCGCACATTAGCATTTCTGTATTCACGACTTCACATGTTCGCGAAATTTTGCCGACTCGGAAGTAGATAAATAACTCATACTTTCTCTGTATGTATTTACTTGGAAGATTATCTAAGTTCACCTCATTGGTCTTTTAAGGCTGCCTGTTAGTTCTGCCTGTCACTAGAGGGCAGTACAGTGCCTTAACTCCTTGAAAACGACAGAGGCTCAGAGCTGCAGAGGAAGACTGGAGAGGAAGCTTTTTTGGTGCGTCATTACAGTAAAGTATTAGCGTAGTGTTCAACTATTTGTGTTCATCAGGATTTTCATTATATGTCAATAAATATACCTTTTGTGACATTTTTGTATGGTGGTGTGCCTTGTAATTTTTCTAATGTGAAATATGTGCCGTGGCTCTAAAAGGGAAGCACTGAATTAGGTGATACTGTACTCTGTTTTAACGTCAACTATTTATTTATTTATTTATTTATTGTAAGGGTAATGTATTACGCTAACTTTTAAATGAAATTAAAGTGATTTCGGAGCATGATTTAAGTCATATTTAGAATTTAAACTTTGGAAATAAGCATTTATTAGCATTTTTAGTGATTCCACCAAACATTCGCGAATTTCACACATCTGCGCCGGGGTCTGGAACCTAACCCCGCGAATGCACGGGGTATTACTGTACGATATTCACATAAATCACAAAGAAAACCACTGAGCAATAATGAAGAAGAAGAACAAGATCTACAGATAAACTGCCCGCTGATTTTCTTTGGCCTTTGCATTTACCGCGTATCCAAATTGTATCTTGAATGAGTTACATTTTACGTTTTGCAACGAGATACATTAGTGAATACATTTAGGACGTGTATTCATAAATTCAGCTATCAATATTTCAAGTGTTCCACCAAACGCTGTGTGTATCTTCACATTTCTGCAAGGCAATCCACACCTCCTCTCACCAGTGTTCTTTAAAAACAGGCATGCAGCTATGTTTTGCCCAGGCTCTTCACAAGAGACCTTCTTTGAGCACATCGGCACAGCAGATCTGCAGCAAACTGCAGCAGAAAAACAAATGAGTCACAGAGCCGAGCTCAGGCTTAATAGAAATGTACTGCCTGAGCACACAAGCAAGGGCTAAACATGGATTCAAACACTGTTTCCTTCTTTAAAAGAACAAACAAGCTAAATCACACTAAATAGCTCAATGGATACAAAGGATAAATGTCTTTCAATCAAACACATCTGCTTCTTTTTTTTTTTTTGTGCATAGGATTTTATTATTTATATATATATATTTTATATATTTTTTAGAAATGGGACAAATGCTCATTAATATGAAGATCTTGAGCAACCGTGACAGAGTCATTCACATTCAGCACTGTCAGGAACTGCATTAAGGAACTCAAGCCAGATCGCTGTAAGAGGACTGATAGAGTTTCTTGTTTTCTTTGATAGCCATTTATTTGGTTGTAAGTTAGAATGACAATGAGGATTAATTGTCTGAATAAGTTGTGAAGTTGTTTATCTAAAGAACATGATAGCTGGCTTGTGACTAACAGGACGTGTTGCTGGGTTTCTCTGTATTTTTTTTTTCTATTACAAACTCAGTTATATTTGGGTGAGAGTGAGTCATTCAGGACCGCTTGTCCTCGGTTTGTAAATTATTTATAGCTCTATGTTTGAGCTACTTCATGCTTAATGTGTTCGACAGGCTGCAGAACAAGACGCATAGTTTACACATTCAAATATTTGAGTAATAAAATACATGCATCTGAAACAACCAGATGTATTTCACTTATAGTTAATGATCTCTTATGGGTCACCTGTACATACAGTCATGTCTTATTTGAGCCTACAGAGCAGTGTGCTGTTAGTTGTAGATTAAAAAATTATTTGCATAAGGAAACTGCCAGCATTTACTTATGTCCACAGAACTGTGAGCACTAGGGGTTGTGCCCCAAATCGCATTCTACTGCACTAAACAGATGACTACTTGGCATGCGTGCGGTTCGGTAAGCCACCTTAAAATTCCTGCTGAATGAGTGAGATTAATCTGGGTAACACAACACGCATTATCAAGTGTTCTTCCACGAGCACTCTACATGGCAGCCGTTTTCCTATCAGAGAGCGTGAAATTTCAATATCTTTCCCGCTGTAGCTGTTTTTGAGTAATGGGCTAAATTCTGAGAGTATGAATAACATCCAGCTGGGTTCTATCCTCTAACAGTTTTATAAAAATGTCTATCGTGTTCCCTGATTAATCTGTTGTCCTCTACAGCTCACCTTCTCTAGGCCCCAAAAAGCTGGCACAAGGCCAAAATGAAGGCTACCTCAATCGTGTGACACTAACACACACACACACACACACACAATTGCTATTCAAAGGAGAAAATGCTTCAACAACTACAATATATTTTCATTAGCAAAGTGTTTACGTGCTCATTTCAGTCAACTATTTTCTCTCATTATTTCACTCAATCAACAGGTTTCAACAGCAAAATAGAAAGATTGGTGGTTGCATTGTTTAACAGGATATAAAGAAAAAGAAAAAGGAATCAAAAGACTTCACAACTATTGGCCACACCAAGGCAGACTCCAAGTGAAATAATTCACAGCTACAGAACCTGACAGCCATTGATTTTTAATTCCATCCATTTTTCACCTCATTGTTCTGCCATGTTTGTTCTGTGATTCAGTCCCATCCTTTCAACGAGCCCACTGCTTCTATAGAGCCACTCTGAAAGCCACAAGACAAAAAGGGAAAAAAAAAAAAAAAAAAAAGAAGTGTGCAAGAGAGACACAGAAGAAAGAGAAGAGACACCACGACACATGGGGAAGGAATGACGAAGAGGGAAAAGGAGCAACAGAAAGACAGCAAGAGCAAAAAAGAAATATGACGGCTCTTCTGAAGATACGAGAGAGAGTGCACAGAGAGAAGACAAGCATGGGGTTATGTCCTGAGGCGAGGCAGCACACAGCTCCGGGCTGGAAAGAGAGCCTGAGCTGAATAGATGAACACAGGCTGAGCAGGATGCTGCGTGGTGTGGCTGAAGAACATACCAGTGCTGCTTCTATGGAGAAGTCGCTCAGCCATACTGCGTATATACATTAGCTCAGGGTACAGAGTGGCTCTCTATACTGCCAGTGAAAATGCACTCCCTTTGGGATTCAGTGAAGGAGCACATTGGGGAAATTAAATCAGTGGATATTCTAAATCGGTGTACAGTCGACCCTCGCCACTTTGTGATTCGAAAAAGGCTTCACGCTATCGCGTTTTTTTCAAATACAGTATATTCATTAAAAAATTGATCGAGACTGTGAAAATGCGGGCTGCGCTCGGTTTTCTTGAGTCAATTATTTTGACTCAAGAAAACC
>JAOVYU010000060.1:19259202-19269976 GCA_025674565.1 Synodontis membranacea | reverse complement strand
ATATATACACACACACACACACACACACACACACACACATATATATATATATATATATATATATATAGTAAGTAATGAATACTAAAAGGATATTAATAATGGAAGTTTACATGGACAGTTTACTATATAGTTGCATAATACGCTCTCAACCACGGTTTCTGAAACACAGTCCATGTACTCTGTACTGTGGCATTACAACAAAGTACTTACAATGTGCAAATAATCCTTTTTTTTTTTTTTTTTAAATGGCTTTAAGCACACAGAGGAAGACCCTGAAATTTCACACCCTTGATGCAATCCTCGTCTCAGACAGCTGCACCGGGGATGTCTGTGAGGATGAAGCTGGGGGTCGCAAAACATTTATGGAGGAAACAGCTCAGCCTGTCTGAAGCCCTCCGTCTAATCCAACACCGGGCTCAGCTTGATCATTGTGGGTTCCTAAAACTACTCTGGCCTGCAGTCCATTAGACTACCCTCACACTAAAGACCTACACGGCTGAGTGCACTCTGACAAATCAGACGGAGCGTCAGGGTTTTACGACCGCTTTGGATAGGTCAAGGTTGGGGGAGGAAAAAAAAAGCTCCCTCTCTGACCACAGAATATAAAGAGAGCGCATGGGAAGGTCATATTTAGGGGCGAGAGACATTTCCGAAATGCATTATTAAAGTGAAGAGGAAGAGGCGGTCATAAGTGGACCATTAATGTGTGAATAATAGATGCCTCAATTTGTACCACTACATAAATTCAAATTTGTTTTAACCGGACTGACATTTGGACCGAAAAAGGATTATAAAAGCTCGCTGGCTTATTCAGAACAGGCAGATGCTAAGAATGCTGAACAATGGCATGCATGAACCCGAACTTGCTGCTATTCAGAGAGCAGAAAATAAAAGCCTGTGTCCAGAGCATGCAGCCATCCCATCATTCAGTTTGTCACCTAGGCAACAGATATCACCAATCCAGTCTCTGTCTCTAGGTGAAAGAGGAGGCACGTACAGTTCCTCATAGGCGACTTTGGTGTGAGCGTCCATACGTGCACACGTGCGTAGACGTAATCGGTTACAACGGAGCTGTCTAAAAGTGCTCCCTATATTCATAGACCCTCTGTTTTAATACACATCTTGAACATCACATATTTTGTTAGCAGGTTCCTTGTCACCACCACGATTCAGGAAAACGAGACAGATGTTTCAATCCCGTCAAAACGCTGAAGTATTGACCTGAACACGCCTTTGTGATATTTCTTCCTCCTGGAGCTGGCACAGATCCAGCGCAGTTGTTGAGAGACAATGAATCATACAGGGAGACAGATTAGCACTGTCTGTCTGCGACACATCGGTGACATCAGTGAGAGGAGCAGAAAACACTTTCCTCATTCAGATCATGTCTTGAGTCACCTGAAGGAGCTGTCACACCAACGTACACACGGCAGACAACACAGCACTCCAAGACAGGTATTTGACGGAAATGTGGAAAGGCCAGGTTATATAAAACTTCTATAAGCAACCAATATGACTGAATGGTGTCAGCAGCCAACTTGATTAGTTTATTTTGTTTAGTAGTGGCGTTCCACATTGCCACTTCTGACTAGCTCCTTACACTCTGAACAGATCAGATACAACTTGTTGATTTGATGAAGATATAATAAACACATAATTTTTTTTTCTTTTATCTTCAAATATTACTGTTTTTTGTGGCAGCTTTGGTTTTTTTTTTTTTGGTTTTTTAAACAAGCCATGCCTTCAGTTTGCTAATGATATCACAGAGGGGGGAAATTAAAACACGGGGGGAAAAAATTATGAAAGTTTGTGAAAGAGCTCCTCTTCCGACTTAATATCTCTAGCCCTGGAGCTAGTCTCTGGTCTGATGCCTTCAGCTAAATAATTTACACAAAGTCATGTGACTGGACAAACCACAACAGAGGATCTGCTACAGAACAAAAGCCCGTTCACTTCTAGAAAATTAGACTCGCTGAGCTACATTCAGGTTTTTCATACGTTTTCTCTTCTGCATCTGGACCGCAGTTCTCGCTCTTTTCTTGACTACCTGATCGCTATAAAAATAAAAAAAAAAGAAGCAAGAAGTCATCATCAAGATTGCAGTCTACGTAATAAAATAAACAGTCTAAATACTGCAAGAGATCAGCAACCCTTTTATTATTATTATTATTATTTCTGGCTAGCATTGTAGAAAGCAGATAGTTTAAGAATCTGTGTTCATCATTAACACATAAGAGAAATAAATCTGATTTAATTAAGATATAATTACCTCTTCTTTCTATAGGAAAATGAATCCTCTGACACTTTTTTTTTTTTGCTGCCTCTAGTGATAATTGTTTAATTAAAAATGATAAATGAACATCCTCTTCAGATAGGGTTTATGTCTGTGCTTAGAGCATTGAGGATTGGCCCTGTGTGTTTTCTGGTGTTCTTCGTGAAGACGCTGCGGTGGCTCGGTGACTGATGCTCAGTGACTGCAGACTCCACGCTGAGCTGCCCGTGTGTGGCTGTGAGGTCTGCCAGAGACGGACATGGTCTGAGGAGTATGAAGCGCAGGCACACAGAGAACAGCACCTGCTCTCTCAGCCAGCCATATTCCTCCATCTGGAAACAGATCACCGTCCCTTCGTCTCTCCATACGTTCACCAATCTGTCTCTCTTGATCCGCTGAGAACACCTGACTGGCACTTATGATTGCCTATTCATGGCTGTGTCCACCGCAGTAGCAATTCAAAATTACTCAGCTGAGTGAACCGATCAGTCGTAAAGTGCTCGCTAGCGAATTTGAATCTTTATATGAAATCTTTGAGACTAATCTGAGCTGGAAATATTGATTAAAAAAAAAATCGTTTGGGTTCCAAGACCGATTAGGAAAAAACTGCTGAAATAAGACTTGATTCAGCCGTAATGTGACCTGGTTTACTAAAAACGAAAGAACGGAAAGTGGGAAAAGCAGAGTGCAAGAGGAATAGTATTCGAGTAAAGATAGATCCGAGACAGTCACTGCCACTCGCTCTTTTCCCATATATATCTGATGTACTTAATCGTTTATTTAAGGCTTGGTGCTCAGGTTCAGTCTGAACTGTTAATTAAATACACCAGCACTGGACCTGGATGTTATTAGATAATTTACTATGAAAAACAAACTAGGTTTTCTACATTTTCCTCAATTCAGTCACCTGCCAGCTCCCACTTACTAGCTAGCTCTCCATAATCACATGGCAGCAATGCTGGAGTGGAAGAACTGGAGAGACCTGCACCCTCTGATGACCTGAATCACTGACTGCTCCCCAGACCTCCTGACCTCACCAGTGCTCTAGAGACATTGATGTGTAGCCTGTGACACGCAGCTTATTTATATTGCTGTTCAGACATGACATTAGCCTGAACACGGCTTGTCTACATTGTATTGTGTATTACTCATGGCTCATCACAGGGATGCTTGATGATGGCAAAAACCACAATGACAATTTTTTTTTGCTCAATATTGAGATCAGGGTTGTTTAACATGGCTAAACATTGACTTAAATCATCATGCATTTATTGAAATTTAACGAAAAACTTGTCTTTTCAACAGTGGATTTTCTCAAACGTAATTCAAATGAAAAATGAATGGACGACACACCAAGTGCACTTAAGGCATAAAAGCTTGTTTTAAGGTTTAATCCTAATTCTTCATCCCTTGGTGCAGAGGGGTAAAACTGACCACCTATATTTCCACCCATATTTGACTTTCATTTAAAAATTGAGTACCCATGGTTCTACACATTTCATCATAATCATTCATGGTTGAAATTAAAGATGACACTTGGGCCATCAACTGCAGTCACTTAAAATGTGTCTGGTTCATTCAGTTGAAAAAAGAAAACAATCTTTCCGATGTGACGAATCATTCTGATCAATAAAGTTATCAAGTTAAAGTAATGCGTTTATTTTTAGTCACTGACGGGCCAGTCAACAAACGTCACACACACACACCTGAGCAGGAAGTTAACGATGGAGTTTCCATTCCTCCTCTAAATACAGAAACGGAGAACTGAATAAGGCTTTAATCTAAGAACCATATACCAAAGATACTTTATTTGATTTCGAGATTCGAGATTTCCAACCTAACATTAACGCTGAGTGGTTTTACCTGGGCAGCAAGTTAGCTAGGTAAATCCAGCTAGCGGAGCTAGGTAGAACAAAGAGGTTGTGTCATTGTGTAGTAACACCACCATGTAACAAATCTTGCACGGTAGTATTTGTTGTTCCTCGCCAGTCTCACTGAAACCAAAGTGTTTCCAAACAGCTAAATTGCTTTTACCTTTCTTGTTGACCACAGGCTCTCTGTCTGTCATCTTGGCTCGAGCTGAACTAAACATGCCACAGCCTGGCTGAGAGGGAGATTGGGCTTTTAGGGAGGGGTGAAAGTGCACCACTGTAAAGGAAAGGGGTCTTGGACACGAGACAGAACGAGAGCATCGCTGCGAAACGGAATGTGGCACAATAATCGTTTTGTCTCAATTATCCTGTTTTCATAACGATTGGAAACCAAAATCATAATTGAAAAAAAAAAATTGTTTTAATCGGCCAGCCCTAGCTCATCAGTGTCCCAAACACACCGTGTAAGTGTACTAAAACAACTGTTTGTGGTGCTGAACAAAAGGTTTAAAAAAAAATAATAAAAAAAATAAAAAAAATAATAATTTCTGTCATGTCAGACTGCAAAAGGAAAAGGACACAAATTTATCCTAGTTATTTACATTTCGGAGCAAACCAGGATTGCCCCAATTTTGGTAGAATTCATTTCCATGACTTTTCCAAAACTTTTCCAGTACCTTAGGAATATTTTCCAAAACCATGAGGACCATGGTTTTGGAAAAACTATGAACCAAAACTTTTCCAGGTTTTTCCATGACCGCAGCAAGCTTCTTCCACTTATTCATATATCACTAAACCTCTCTCCCATTCTCCACTTCATCAGACTCTTATTTTACTTCTGTTCCTGTGATGATAGGGAAGGTGAACTGGAGGCCATGGCTGCTGTGTAAATTTCTTCAGATCACACTTTAAAGCAAAGATTAGAATCGGATGTTCACAAGACAGGAAAGAAGAGGGGGAGGGGGCTCTCCTCACTTTCCAACCTCAGTTAGACAACATACACAAATCAAATGCATGTGAGAAAGACACACCTAGACCTAGACACCTGGGTCTAGAGTAACAATGTCAGGGTCGAACGGTCCCAGGATCATGTTTTCTATCCCTGATAGATCAAAGATAGCTCTCCTTTCCACCCTAAATCCTACTGCAAATCCCACTGGTGCTAGTAAAAGATGTGAAGGGCCTGCGAAAAAGATCTCAGGCAGACCAAAAGGCACGAGCAGGAAAGGGTTTTCCGGCACCACATACGAACTGCGAGATATAATTATGACAAAATGCATCAATGGATTACACAAGGTACACCTCAACCTTAAATCACGACAGAGGAACTTTCTAAAACCTCCCAAATTAAAAACAATGCCAGTAAATTATAGCCATGCTCTCAGGGGCGAGCGTACACATACTGCTGTTTTAGACTCTATTTGAAATTTTAACATCCACCAAGATTTAGTTCATTGACCAGACCCATACAAAACTCAGATGAGCCTTCTGTTATTGGGAGTTAAAAAAAAAAAAAGTCAGGGATTTTTTCCCTCCCACACAGCTTGCATTGGCAGAGCATAAGTATGCAGTAGAAGAGAGAGGAAGCCGGTGCTGAGTCTGCTCTCCAGCTTTATGGACTGAAATTTGAGCTCCATGGCAAGCGGCTGCCCTTCTCCTCCTGATTGACGCTGCAGAATCCAATTACCTGCAGGTCTTCGTGACAGCAGCAGAACCCGTGCCTGCACCACACACTCTCTTACACACACACACACACACACACACACACACACACACACACACGTCATACTATGTTTGTCAGCCTCTCGATACACCGGATATCGTTTTTATCGAACATTATTCGTTCTGATCGAGTAACGAAAAGATCTACATTTAATAAATCACTGAAGAGAATCCGGGTCTACGGAACTCCAGTCTACACAACAGATCTGAGAACAAAAAAAAAAAAAAAAAAAAGTTATTCCTCTGCCTCTGTAAATCTCTCTGTGAATCCCTCACTTCTCGCCACCGTTCTCTCCAAGTTCTCAAGGAAGGCTGCATAGACTTGTTGGCAGGACTCCAAACTTCAGTAATGCACTAATGAGTATTTGTAGACTCCCTTCAGCACTGCCGACGCCATTTGGGACATGAAAAAGAACAAAAAGGAGAGGGGGAGAGAAGGGGGGAAAAAAAAGGCAGAGGAAAGAAGAAGAAGGAAAAAAAAAGAAAAGAACACAATTGGCTGGTGTGTCTGCCCAGCAGACAGGAACTACAGTCTCTTACTGTCGCACAGCTCACTAAAAGCTGCAAATTACACACACAACACTCATACAGACACACAAACCACACAGACAGAACAAACACACGGCAATAAGCAAACACACCCCAGACGGCGTATTGAAACATACACTGTTTAATGGTCACACAAAAGCACGCACGCACACACAATCACTTGAATAATAAAAGAGATGCAAAGCACCAAACAGAGATGACGAGCCAGTTTATGAAGTGAGCAAAATACACAGAGAAGGAAAGAGGGGGGAATGAATTGTGTTGATCTTCAATTGTGAATTGTGTTGAGATATTCAGCAAGAAAGACAAAGAAAGAAAGAAAGAAAGAAAGAAAGAAAGAAAACCCACTTGGAAACCTCAGTGGACATTATAAGGTATTTCCAAACCCATCAAAACAGCATTATGTCTATCGATATGGGTATCATGAGCGCAGTACCGTGTTTGAACAACGTTTCTCATTAACCGTGGTGCAAAGCCAGATCATTACACGTTCACAAACAAATTTAAATGCTTTCTAGGTCAGGCGCAGAAAGGGGGGGAAAAAACCTGCTAAACCTGCAGAAATTTTTGAGGAGATGACATTAAGACTGAAATGAACAAATGTTACAAAACAAACAATCTAACGGTTGTGAATTGTACCCAACGTCTGTTTCACCACAAGGACAAAGTGCTCAAAGCACGAAAGCCATAAAACATGATCAGAAGTGCACAAATCATAAATGCATTAGCTACTAAGCAAGTATACGCTGCTGTTTGCTCAGTCCCTTGGTTTTGTTGCATGGAAACCTAACTATCTTGCCCAAAAAATGAAAAATTAAAGTGGGCGCTAACACATTACATCAACGTATGGTAAGCTAGTCAGCAAATTAAGTGCACTAAGACAGCATGTAAATTTTTTTTATTTTTTTTTTTTTGTGCACTGATCCAAAAAAAATAATAATTTATCCAATGTTTCAGCTATGACGTTCTCTCTTCACATTCCCCGTAAACGATATTATCGGAGTCTGGCAAGTGTCTTTAATTTCTCTAGATACGTTTAACTGACTGCATGCAGTAAGAAGGAGAGCTGAGAAAATTATTCGAATACGAAGAGTACAAACCTGAATTATATTCACTTCGTATTTTTCTTCAGCGGTGTATCACAGAAATGCATTTCTTTTTTTTCTTTTTTTGCCAATGTTCTTCCTTTGTTTTAAACATTGCTTGGGGTAAGATTTGCCCTTAAGACTGTCTAATTCAAAATGACCGGTTGCGGTTTCGAGATAAAGTCCATACGACAGACAAGACGAGACTTTACGCCGCCCTTTACTTTGCTTGGTTTCATGAGGTAATTAATCCACCAGCTAACATATTGCAACTTGATCGATATGTGTAGCTTAGCAGAAGCACGGGCTATAGTTACAGCCCCGGGGCAGATCACACCGCTGTGAAGTACATTCAGTTGGAACATTTCAATTGGAACATACAAGTGTGTTTTTCTGGGTTAATTACTAATATGAAATGTCCCGGGGCCGGTGTCCGATGAACGTGTCAGGGTTCTCCACAGCTTAGACGCAGGATAATGCAGGAGGTAGGAAGCGTGGGGTAGAAGTGCGAGGCAGAGCCTACAGTAGAGGTGCTGATGCGCTGCACGCCAACACGTAGCCTATAGCTCGCAGACGCCACGCTGTTCTGGATGAGGAGGCTGAGCTCTGAAGCTGTCAGCTCTGCAGGAGGTGCAGAGAAAAGGAGCAGATACAGGCCTGGCTGCTACTGCTCGTCAAAGAAAATGCCAGCTGTGAGTCTTTTATAACTTACCTCTCTGAGTAAAAGCCCTCAGGAAAGGCCTTTTTTTTTTTTTTTGGAAGTCTAGGAGCACGATGTTTGATTTGAGGAGTCATACGTATGAAAGGCAACCGAGTGCGTCTTTCATTTCCAGCGAGGCCAGAAAGGCATCATCTGAAAATTCAGTCCAAAACAAAACCCACGTTTACTCGTAAGCATCATCTGAGAGTCAATTAACAGGACAGAACTGAGACTAATCAGCATTTATAACCTCGCCGTCCCCAAGTGGGCTGCCTGCTGCTGGCTCTTCTCTTTCACATTAATCTACGTCAATCTTGTTTTATCCAAATCCCAACATCAGCCATTACAAGAGAAAGCTCTGCATAATTCAACACTCGTCGAGTCTGCGAAAGTCCACGACCACCTCTGGATGGAAATAAACGGCCTTGAAGGACGTGTACGTTCGGATCCTATTGCCAGACATGTAAAGAACGCCGATGCTGATGTTAACATGTGCACTGATCTCTGCTGGCCGGAGAGCACCTCGTTCTCCAACTCTGTCCGTTGGAGCTAGTTCAACCACACGGACCGGCAATCTGCACACTTGTTTATCTACTGCAAACCAGGAAGAAGCCCGGGTTTATCACTACTTAGGGTCAAGTGGCTTATAAACGTGCACTGGGGTTGTTAAAACTTGCTGAACGTGCACCAACAGGTTTTTCAATCTGACATGTAAGAGGGTTTTTGTACAGAGAAAGGAAAGACCAGACTAACACCAACAACCTCTTCCACGTTGTGAAAAGCAGCCGCACCCTTTTACAGCTCCTTTACTGTCACTATGGGAACCTGCTCAGAGAAGCTTCCATTACATAAAAAAAAAAAAAAAAAAATCCACGGTTGGCTGGAGTGTAACTAGGCGACTGGCTCTTTTTTTTCCAACTGTTACTGAGAGGGAGACACTAACACACCAACCACGCTCCTGTGCACCCTTCAGCCAATTAACAGATTCAGAAACCTTGATGCTTCAGCAGCTGCACATTCCTTAAGATAAGAAGAGTGAAGGCGAGAGAAACAGAAAACAGGCTAAACTTACTGCAGAAACATCAGAAGAGGACGAAAGCGTACAGAATCCAGTCCAGTGTCTCAAAACAAAAACTCAAAAAATGCAGGAATCTGGAATGAACTCCTGGACAAATCAGGAATCTGCTGAATAGCTCTGGTTAGATGAACTAATGAAAAATATAGCTGCTTCTCTTCCTAATCCTTTTTCAGATGTAAAGCACAGTGAGACGGAGAGACAGATGGGCATGTTTTTGAAATGATAGACAGATTACTGACCCTTGAAGGAAATTCTGTTGCAGCAGTACAATAAACAACAGATTACAGAAGCATATTATGTCCACACTACTACAATTTAAATCTAAAAAGGCATCACTTTTGACAGCTGGCACTGTTCAGTCTGAAAAAAGTCTTGTTTTAGGCCTTGTTCACACGGGCGTTAAATTTTTGGATAAACGAACGTGCTCTGAACGTCCTAGACGTTTTGTAGTGCGTTTTGTAGTGGCACTCGATTGACTTCTACACTGGTGTTCGTTTGCCTCTGTCTAACGCCAGCATGCAGCCCAAATTGTAGTTTGTGTGTTTACCTGTGGGGGCAGTGTCGGGCAGTGGATATGAAAGCCCATTTCATTAATAAAACCCTGCTTTTTCCACACTTCCATATGTATAGCATGTAGGAATCATGAGATATACTCAGTCCTCCGAAGCATAAAATGAACGCAAAGAAAATGCAGTAAAAGCGTTTTCCTTGCATTCGTTGGGATTTTGACACCAAGAAAAAGCTGCATGCAAGGTTTTTTTGACGCTGTATAAACGCGCAGCCGGACAAACGCACGTCACGAAAGCCCGTGTGAACACTCTCATTCACTCCAATGTGTAGAAAACCCTCGGCGCTTGATCCGCACTCACCAGAAGCTACAAACGCCAGAAAAACGCTTGATTTTAACGCCCGTATCAACAAGGCCTTAGTGTGGACGAGGGGAAATGGAGGCTTTTGGAAACGATGACACGGATGCCCATATACTGACTGGGTCTTATCTCGGGGATATGTCTCGACATATCTTTCCTTTGTCACTCTCCTGTCATGTGACCCTTTTTGGAAGTAAACAAATGGCATTGGCCTCGACTTCCAGTGGTGAACGCAGCGTGGATAATGAGTTACAAGCGTTGCTGACCTTGTTGTCTTTGCTGGCAGCTGTAGTTCAGACAAATTTTGCATTTTATAATTCTACAACTGCCTACATGTGCTGAAGGCAAGTTATTTTCGAGAGATCTGCTACTAGGCAACCGATTGCAGAGTAGACAATCCACTTTCTGTCTGTCTATACCAGCACGCGCATGCCCAGAGTATGTAAATGGTTTTGTGATACAGTAATACCTCGTGCATTCACGTTTCTGGATTCGCGACTTCACAGATTCGCGAAATTTTCTGTGGAACCTAACTAATTTACATTCACATTTTTTTTTCACACATCTGCAAAATCCTCAAAAAGCCTGGCATTAAACGATAACTGTCACACACTGCCCACGTCACCGT
>JAOVYU010000060.1:19239116-19249231 GCA_025674565.1 Synodontis membranacea | reverse complement strand
GTCGTTCAATCGTTCAGTTTTGCTGAGATCGGATTTGCCCATCCTGAGGGTTCAAGTGACGTGTTTCTAACTTTCTGTCCTACGAAACAGAACGCATGCACATGCTAATACGTTCTAATACGAGTCATCTACATCACGAACAAAAAAAAAAAAAAACATTTGTGAGACGACTCGTGGTATTAAGCTGAATAAATGGGTATGCTAGGAGCTAATGTACACATCAGATTTTGCTCTGGAGTACAGCAAACAGTTGTTCAGCTGTAGCTTTCCTCCGCCGTTTCTTTGCTGTGCTGCCGTTGATCTGACTATCTGCGTCACCCTGACGATAAATGCTACCGCGGCACGAATAAAGTGCTCTGATGGCAGAGAATAAACTCAACCTCGGCCATAGACCGTTAACCTAACCCAAATCTTAACCCTAAGACTTAGGGTTAGAGTTAGACCTATCCCTAAAACCTTAACATAAAACCTAACCTAACAAGCAAGGTAGAGACGAGCAGAACACCGTGCTGACTGACAACAGAGCTCATGTGTACGGGCAAAAACTTACACGAATCCCGCCCTGAGCGTTCTCATTCATGACGCCTATCATATAGGTATCAGATTTAGGCCCACATATGAAAGTGACTGAAATCCGGTCTAAAAAGATCGGATTTGTGTGTTCACACAGCCCTGAAGAGATCACATCGGCGTCACATTACGTTACGGCGCAAAATCAGACTCGAGTCACTTTAGCAAGGTGGTGTGAACGCAGCCTATGTGAAAACCCTTAATCCACGATTACCACATCAGTACTCTCTGGGCCAGGTTTAAAGCTTAAAGCCACCCTCTACTGTCTAGGATAAAGCTTAAGAGTGTTAAACCAGGAGACAGGAAATGAGTTTGGATTAAAGAGATAAAAAAAAATTAAAGAGAAAAAAAAAAAAAAAAAAATCAGTCACAACTTGGTTAAGCGTAAAGCCGGCAACTTCCTCGGAGTATAACTACAAGCAAGTGACGCAAAAAATCTATCCGAGGCTTAAACTAGGATTGAAACACGACACAAATCCTCCTGATGCTACACTTGGTCTACTTACACTGTGTGTACATTTGATTATATGTTTAATCTGTGGACTCTGAGCTTCATCTCTCATCTACGTGTAGTGGCAGCTCAGTGGTTAAGACGCCATACTATTAATCAAGAAGCTCTTGAGTTCGAATCCCGGTTGCCCCGTCATCTGCCACCACCGGGCCCTTGAGCAAGTCCCTGTGGATGGATATAAGGCCATCTTCCGAATGTAAATCAATCAGACATTCACTGAATCAATGAAAGTGGCCTTAATAGAGAACCATGAATAGAGAAAATGAGAAAGAGGATGAGGATGGAGATGAGAGTCTCCGTCACAATCAGGGAATTATAATATAAACAAAATGCAGGTCTTTAATTGATGCTGTAACACACACACACACACACACACAAGTGCACAAAGCACTCACCTGCGACAGCACTCAGGAGAAGCAGGGCGTAAAGCCCCAGGGTCAGGAGTGACCCCCGGCCGCACGCGCTCATGGTTTTCTGCCCCAGGAGTCAATACACAGGGCCCTCTACTCTCCAAGCCGATTATTTGCCTCCTCTTTTTCCCAGTCCAGTATCCGGGTTCATTCGCGACGATGAAACTGTCCAACACCGGAGTCTCGGAACACCAATGTGGACCTGCAGTACATGATTTCCACACAGCTCGTGCTCGGGGTAGACTCTGCCTCTGCCTCTCCGTTAAGTTCTTTAGCTTGGGTAAGTTAATCGATCCGTCTAGCTAGCCTGCTAGCGCTCCAGTCTGGCTCTGCTGCTGCTGCTGCTGCGGCGGTAACGTTAGCCAGCTCGCTCTGTGACTGACATGCATTGCGTCCTCCTAACTCAGCTAGCAAGTTAGCTAAAATGTCGCTGTCACAAATATATATTTATATCTCTCTCTCTCTATGTATATATACAGTCTATATAGTCTCGCGCTTAGCAAGAAATGTAGCTCACCGGCTAATCAGAGTAAAAAGTTGGCTAGCTCACTGGACTAGCTAGCACTAAGCAGCGGGTCAGTACTGCACTGCCGAGCGTCGTGACACTCCATGTCGGTTAGTCAGTCAGTCAGGCAGCTCCGGGAGCTTAGAGAACGGACAACATTCACCAACCGTCTCTCACTTTTCACAGCCGCGGTAATGAAATAAACTTCTCTGACAGACACACACTCAGGTAGAGCCGGCGGCGTCGAGCTCCAACAAATCTTCTCCAAGCAAAGAGCGACTTCTCAGGGAGAGAGAGAGAGAGAGAGAGAGAGAGAGAGAGAGAAAATCCGTGGAAAATAGCTCTCTGAGCCAAAAACAACAACAACAGGGACGTGAATTCTTAAACGCGCACGAGCGCTTCGGAATCCGCGGTTCGCTCGCCGGGTTCGATCTCGCGCAGCTCTTCTGCGTGGGTGAGGAGTTGTTGTTGCTGCTGCCGAGTCCCAGCCGTGCGTGTGCGCGCGCGCGACCGACCTCTTCGCCAAGTTCTCCTTGTTCACGTACGCGAGCGCGTGCTGTAAGACTCGCAGCGATTCAATTCGCTGGAAGACGCGAATCGATTCCTGTAAAAAAAAAAAAAAAAAAAAAAAAAAAAAAAAAAGTCGGTTCGCGTCAACTCCGAAGCTTAGAATTCTTCAGTGTTAGTTATTGCTCGAGGAACAGGTCAAATTCAGGTTTCACATTTAAAACGAGAGAGAGAGAGAGAGAGAGAGAGAGAAATGTTTAAACAAAGTAAAAAATAAAATAAAATAATAATAATAATAATAATAATAATAAATCATAAGTATCTCTTGAGCCTATATACTCGTATAAGTTGAATCGGTTAGAGGTTTATTAACCAGCAAAATAAATTTTTCTTTAAACTCATCTCCTCAAACTACACATTAGCTAAATAATTAGCATTCAGTGAAATGACATGACGTGCAACGAAACCTTGTCGTTCATATTATTAAGCATGGTTAATTATTTGTTTGTTTGTTGTGCGGAACCAACTCTGGAAACTGACTCTCAGGTCCCGACACATGGAATCAAAATCGGAGTCGACTCTGACTCGGAGTCGAACAGCCTTCCGATTCACCCTCCTCCTCCTCCTCCCCCTCCGTCTGTCTGCTGTCTGTCTGCTGTGTGTTTCAGTTGTTCAGCTGTACAGCACGTTAGTCTACACAGGGGAGTCTAGACGGAGCATTAGTACCCCTCTTTAGCAATAACACTAAATATGGGACAAAAGTCACAGTAAAGCAAATTCAATAAGATGTTGTAAAGGTCAGTCTCAGGCTGTAGGGGTTTCACAGCTACACAACGTCAATCAATCTGTTGAAGGAACTTTAAAACAATTGATTACATAGATATCGCATGTTTACCATTTGTAACATTGTTATATTATATACATTACATTATATTATATTATGCTATATTATGTTATATTATATTATATTATAAGAAATGCATCCTCTTGTCTTTCTTTTTTTTTTTTTAATAATAAATTAATTTGAAAACAGTAGTAGGTGTTCAGTCTATTTTAGTGGACAGCGCGCCCTCTGGTGTTTCTGATCATTAACTGCATTTGGCTGCTAAATGAAATCATGTTGGTGGTCTGGATTATATCATATCTACTGCAGTTCAGCTCTACTTAGACATCATCTACTATTAGATCGACTGAAAAAAAGGGGGGGGGGGGATTGCTACATTTCATAAACTGGCCACTTTTTAAAATTAGGATCATTCCATGCAGTTATCCATTGAGAAATCCATATGGCAGCAGCACAATGCATAAAATCATACAGATACAGGTCAAGCGCCTCTGTTAATGTTCACATTAAACACCAGAATGGGGGGAAATCTCAGTGAACATGGTGGCATGGTTGCTGGTGCCAGATGGGCCGGTTGGAGTATTTCAGAAACTGCTGACGTCCTGGGATTTTCATGTACAAGTTCTCAAGGTTTGGTGAGTTATTTTGAGTTGTTTTTTGGGGGGGGGGGGGGGATTCTTTTGCTCCCCACAGCTGTAAAGAGTAGGTATTTGAGTTACCATTGCCTTCCTGTCAGCTTGATCCAGCTTGGTCATTCTTCTCTGACCTCTCTCACCAAACAAGGCATTTTCTGCAGACAGAACACCACTTACTGAATGTTGTTGTTGGTTTTTTTTTTTTTTTTTTTTTATCTCTACACCATTCTATGTAAACTCTAGAGTCTGTTGTGTGTGAAAATCTCAGGACATCAGCAGTTTCTGGAGCACTCAACCCATCCTGTCTGGCAGCAACAGTCACGCCAAGGTCAAAGTCACTGATCTTGCCGCCATTTCTTCCACATTCTGACATTTGATGTGAACATTACGTGAAACTCGTATCTACCTTATTTTTTGCACTGTGCTGCTGTCGCGTGATTTACTGCTTGGATAATTTCATTAAAAAGCAGGCATACAGGGTAGTAAAACATCCAGCAAATGAGTTTTAAACATGTTTAGAATTGTAGTAGTGTTTTTGCCTTCCATATAATTTTTTTTAGTATCTCTAGACCATCAAGCAAGCTTAGTATTTTCTCACTACCAAATATGATCCCAATCTGATTCTGCACATTTCTGAAATTCCACATGAGATCTCTTGGGATCAAATTCTTAAAGTTATGACCTGTTTAAATTGTGTCCATGGGATTGATAAAAGTAACGATTTGACAAAACTACTTCTTAAAAAAACGTGAATTGCAGATATTTAAGAATGAACAGCTTTATTTTTCAAATAACAACAATAAAATCTGTATTATTTGATACTTGTGTTTTTGCTGTTAAAAAAAAAAAAAAAAGACAGTAATAGACTGCTAATGTATTCCAGTATGTATTATGCAGCATGTCTTCGGCCTCCAGAGTTCACATGCACAGCTCTCTTTCTCCAGAGTCATAAGATAATCAAAATAAGCATTCACAAATGGACACCTTATACAGTATGTAGTGCTACAGAAGATCTGAATAACAATAATTTATTTGTTTGCACTAGGTGTACTCTAGGGCAGGTTAATGAGTTAGATATAGTGCATCTTAATGGAGCCTTATTTAAGTGAAAGGTTAAAACGTATAAAGTTCTAAAAGATAAGAGGGAAAATAAATAAAGCATTACAATACACTACGTGGACAAAAGTTTGTGGACACATAACTATTAACAGCCATATGTGCTTTGTTAAACATCCCAGTTCAGACTCAAGTTCTTTCACACCAACTTCAGAGTACCATGTCTTCATTGAGCTCGCCACACTGTGCACATCGTCATGCTGGAACAGGTTTGGGCCTCTTTGTTCCAGTGAAGGGAAATTGTAATGCTACAGCATACAGAAACCTCCTAAACAATTCCAACTTTGCGGCAACGGCTTGGAGAAGAACCACATACTGGTGTCATGGTCAGGTGTCTATAAACCGTTGTCCATATAGTGTATAGTCAATACTGCAATATTTCAAAATGCACACAAAATGAGTATCTCTCAGGCAACTGTGTAAAAGTATATTTAGTGTTATATCTGTTACATACTTAACTTGGTTTCATGTTTTTGTTAATGAGCATGAATGAGATATTCTGAACAGAAACCTACGTGTTTGCTGGACTGAAGCTATGAAATGTGTACGTCTGCGTGATGTCTGGTATGGCTGCACATTATGGACATAAATACTGTATTGCTGTAACATACCTTACCGTCACAATATGCTTACAATTTATTAAAGAAAACTGGCAAACCTGTGATGCATGAAAGAGAAAGATTGGGCTGAAATTCTTTTTTTTAAATCAACGTCAATGACCGAAGTTATCAGCAAATCCAACAGAACCCTTGTCTTGAACCTGTGATATTAAAAACACACGACAATCATAGTGCTTATTTGAAATTGGTGTCTATCTATCTATCTATCTATCTATATTATATATATATATACACACACAAACATTTTGAGATCTCAAAGCTATACTGAATGACTGGAAGTCATTAATTGGTAAAACTTTACATTAAGGTTCACTCAAGTGACATTATTTAACATGAACGAACCACGTATGTCAACATTTACGGACTATAAGCAACACTTATAATTCTACATATGTTGTAGAACACTTCTATGAATTGATTCAAATTTGTAATGAATAAATAAACAAATGAGTCAAACATCCCGCACATGCATTACTCAATGTTTATCCCATCAGTGTGTAAAATGAAGCCTAAAATGAGCTTATATTTTTTATTTTATTTTATTTTTTTGGTGGTTATTTAACTGGCAAACTTCAGAGCTGAGTCTGAATAACAAAGTTTCGATATTTACCTCTGGAGACCAAATTTCACAAAATCGTCAACATTTAGGAAAATGGTGTCATTTTTTTTTTTTCTTTTTGCCCTTTTATGCAGACATATTTTTTAGTCCTGGATCAAATAAACATTAGTTAATGCAGGTGTATTCTATTAACATTTGACCAATTGTCAGTTAATACATGTGTTATCTTACTTTGTTAACATTAGGATTTATTAGTATCACAACCAGGTGGCTCGAACGGGAAACCCCAGCTGCTGGGTTTGCACAAATCAGTGTGGTCCTTGTGCTGGTCCCAAGCCTAGATAAATTGGGGAGGGCTGTGTCAAGAAGGGCATCAGGTGAAAAACCCTGTGCTAGATCGAACACGCGGACAATGAGCCGCTGTGGCGACCGCTAACACGTTTCCGGAAAGGGAGGAAGGATTTAGGATTGATTAGTGTTGAGGTTCATGTTAAGTAACACAGTAAATAATGTTCGTTGTTATGGAGCCTTAATGTAAAGTGTTGCTCGTTAACTCATATCACGCACACAGAGTTTCCAGTTTATAAGTAGTGCCGACCCTTATTGGTCATTTTGTGAGATAAATCTATCACGTGGTTGAGTAAGTACGTATAAAATGACTGAGTGTAGGCCATCTGCTGCTGTTTATAGCGTACAAACAGTGCATTTAACCTGTTCATGAATGGTAAATGACCACTAAAGGACTACTACTGGACCACCCCTGGCCAGATGTTACCTCATGGTAAATCATTCTCGCACAGCAGTGACGTGGTAGTGTGCGTTGTGTTGGTGAATCTGTATCATGTCTGAGTCACTGCTGAGATAAGAAACAGTCCATCAGCTAAAAAAATTGAACCGAGAGCAATCCTGATGAGAAATTCTACAAAGAGGACAAAAAAAAAAAAAAAAGATCCAACATAGGACATGTGTCTAAAAAATGGGCATTGAGGAGATCCAGGGTGCTGAGTGGGATTTAGTGGAGTGGGAGGTTTGACCTGACTCACGTTTCTGTCTCTGATGAGGCGGGTGGAGGCGTGTTTACCATCTGAACAACAGGGCCGCTCTCTGTACTCGAGGTCAGAGTTTCGGCATCGCTGCCGGAAGGCTGCGTGCTCCTGTGCTGGGATTTCTTCCACAGCAGCGGACGCAGCGAACGGTTGGAGGCGTGAGAAGCTTTGCTGTTCTCCACCGTTCTCTTGTTAGCGTGCTGGACGGAGAGACGGCAGCACAACGTCTGCAGGAAGGCTGTGCGAAACTGGCGTGAGGAGAGATTGTAGAGCAGAGGGTTCAGCACGGAGCTCAGGTAGAAGAAGGTGTCAGCTACAGGGTGCAGTTTGATGAACGATACCAGGTAACTCTTACTCCATGTAGCCTTGGGTATGGCTGCACTCATCACACGCCGCACCTGGTTTGGCATCCAGCACACGAACAGCGCACACACGATCAGCACTATGGGAAAAGCCCGCGCACAAACACGCAAACACTGAATGAATAAGGTTATACTCACAGAAAAAAAAAAAAAAAAACATGGAACCATTTATAAATATACAATACATATAAACAATTATGTAATAAAACAATGCAAAGAATAAAAAAAAAAAGACAGAGAGAAACCGTGAACAAGGTGTACTAAGTATATAGTATATAGTACAGCACAGGTCTGATACAAATGATTTAACCTGTGACTCTCCCTGTGGCCAGGAACTTTGATGCTGATTGCATAAGTTTGTACACCCTTCATTAGTTCTATGTAAAGAAGTGGAAATCTACTTTGCTTTTTATGTATTCCCATTTTTCTCCTCAGTCTGGTCACTTGACATTTCCCATCCACCAGCCAGCTCTCTCCTATCACACAACAGCTACCAACCAGGGAGTACGAAGCCTAACACATGCCTCCTGCAAGACACGTGAACTGTTATCTATCTGAACTGTCGCTTGTACTGTGTCGCGGTACAAAAAAGCACCATCTGCCCTCTTCCACTTAAATGAGCTCACGGACCCCCGTGACTAGCTAGTGACACTGTGATTGACAGAGGAGAGAGAAAGAGATTATGCTGTCCCTCCCACCCAGACAGCATGGATCATTTTGCTCCTTTGGTTCCTGGCTACATTTGGATTCAAGCATGCATTCTCCCAATTATCCACAGAAATATATAATTCCGAGAACTTTCAGATTAAATGTGGGTGTAAGATGCACCAGGACAACGGCAAAATCAGGAGGTAAAACAGGAAGAAAAATGTCTTGTTTTTGGTTTTCTTCACTAATCTGAATCTGAGGGCAGGTTATATGACAGTGATACGAAAATATTTAAATAGTGTTTGAAAAGGAAAAGGAAAACTAAATTATTATGTATATCATTAATATATTAAATAAATATATATTTTTCAGGATTAAAACCTTATCATTTATAATTGTAGTATATTTGACTGACCATCTATGAATACATGTTGTTTTTTTGTTTTTTTTAAACTTTATGTAAACTTTTGCTCTCGACTGTATACAGTGGTGCTTGAAAGTTTGTGACCCCTTGGGAATTTTCTGTATTTCTGCACAAATATGACCTAAAATGCCTAAAAGTAGATATTTCACATGTGCGTTAGTGGCAAAAAATATGTGAACCTCTAGGATTAGCAGTGAATTTGAAGGTGAAATTAGAGTCAAGTGTTTTTAACCAGTGGGAAGACGATCGGGTGTCGAGTGGGTGCCGTTTTACTTAAAGAACGGGGATCTGTCCGAGTCTGATCTTGTTTTTGGAAGTGTATCAAGTGTACAAACAAAGGAGTCGTCAGAATAACAAAGATTACGCAACGATCTCTAAAGCATTTGGACTCCACCAATATACAGTCTGATAGATTCAAGATCATTATTACCCTCTCCAGGAGCGGCCGACCAACAAAGCTCTCTCCAAGAGCAAGGTGTATAATAGTCTGCAAGATCTCAAAGAAACCCAGGGTAAATTCTTAGCAATTAAAGGTCTCTCTCACATTGGCTAACGTAATCCACCATCCACCATCCACCATCAGGAGAACACTGAACAACAGTGGTGTGCATGGGCAGGGTTGCAGGGGGAGAAAGTCGCTGATTTCCAAAAATAATATTGCTGCCCGTCTACAGTTTGCTAAAGATCACATGGACAATCCAGAATGGTACTGGAAAATTTCTGTGGATGGATAAGATCAAAATAGAACTTTGGTTTAAATGGGAAGCTTTACGTTTTGGAGAAAGGAGAACACTGCATTTCAGCAGAAGAACCTTATCCCACCCGTGAAACACGAAGGTGGTAGTATTGTGGTTTGGGGTGTTTTTGCTGCATCTGGGCCAGGACAGCTTGCCATCATCGATGGGACAATGAATTCTGAGTTATACCAAATTGCAAACTGTAAAGGAAAATGTCAGGACATTTGACTGTGAATTTAATCTCAAGAGAAAGTGGGTTATGCAGCAAGACCACGACCCAAAAACAAAGTTAATGGCCAAGTCGATGTACTGAACTTAATATAATATGAATGTAATGTTTACTATTATCAGTGCTAAAGAAATAATTGTTACATAAGTTCATAGAGTGGTAAATATCTTAAATCATTTATCCGTCTCCATGTAAAAGCACGTGTTTTAAGCTAGACGATGAGCCAGAGCATTCAGAAAGAAGAATACAGACACAAGAGCTGGCGAGATGTTTCAATATGGATCATTCTACGGTTCTAAGGCATCTGAAGGCAATGAGAAAGATTCAGAAAGTGGGTAGGTGGGTTTCACATGCACTTTCAGAGAGAAGTTTCGCTCAACGGCTCAACAGCT
>JAOVYU010000060.1:19218972-19229592 GCA_025674565.1 Synodontis membranacea | reverse complement strand
ACACACACACACACACACACACACGCAAGTTAATGCAAGATCGCAGACTCTGCTGGTCACAATCCCATTTTGCTTGGGAAGGGCTTGGTTTATGATACTGTGATTGGAAAGTCAGTCAGTGTGTCTGGATCATCCATCATGGCCGGTGAAAGCTGCTTGCCTGGGCGTGGTTTCTGGCCCTGAGATATCACAGCCAACAAAATCTGGATTAAAAATGGTCAATCACAGGTTCTTCAGTATATGTGAGGAGGAGGAAGCGGTGAGGCACAACGGCAGGTTTCAGATTGTCATTTGCTGCTTCTCTTTCCCTGTATGAAGAGGTTTTTCTTTGGTTACCTTTCTTTGATCAACAATCACGGGGGGAAGAAATGGAATTTTTAAAAGCTGCTGCATTTAACTCTTGCTAGTTGCACAATGAGAATAACAGACTGATGTCAGTGTGTGTACATGTGTCTAGGTGGGTGGTGATTCAAGCTGAGGCATGCTCCTCATAGTTTGTCTCTGACAGTTTAGCATAAACACACACACCCATAAGAGGAGCAGTTTGCCTCACTTTGTACTTACAGGGTTACTCCACTTGATTCGTAATCAAAATAAAATGAACATGGGATAGATTTCTCAGGAGTAATGTGCTACCAAGGCCACCCGATTGCCTTGGCTTGCTTTGGAATTAGATAAAGCCAAACTAAACAGTCTCCAAACCACCGACATCTGTGGTCAAGAAAAACTTCCTTAACTCTTGTTTATGCCTGTGTCTTAGGACACATAGCAGATGGGAAAACGGCAACGAGATGTCCTCCCGTCCGAACGTTGAATTTTGTAAATATGGCTTCACAAACACTACAGTCCCATTCTGCACACTTGACGTAACATTATCATCTAAAATCTTAAATAAAACAATACATATTCAAATGTGATCACAGACATTTATTACTAAGTCCCATTACACTAAACACTATATATTGGCGGTGAAAATGTTCGGTGTGATATTGAAAAATAATCAGTTCTTGGGAAATCTAGGCAAACAACATCCACATAAAGTAAAATGCAATGATTTAACTGTGCTTGGCCCTCTTCTTAGCACATGTATGTACAAAGGTCATAGCTTACCTTTTGAAATGTTAATCAAGAGCAAAAATCTCTGTTAACAAGGGCAGAGCTCTGTAAAGGGATGAGGCTCTCGCACTGCTCACTGTCCTCTGCTAATCTACAAAACACCCACACAATACACACATTACACACAGAAAAAAATTCACTGAACACTGGACCTACACCGCTGCGATTAGGATTTGTTAGTTTTATTATACAGTCTACAATCTTTAAAGCTCCACCATGCAGGACTTTGAGCGTATGTTTTAGCAGAAACATAGTATATATGCCATAACACACATACGGAATTCATAAGTATGCTTTCATTAGTGCAGAATTACCTGTAGCTACGAATCATTGTTTTTGTACGCTTAGAATCAGCCCTTTATATCTACATAGGTTGCGGGTTCACGTCTATGGAGCCGCCATGTTTTGCCGCTACAGTAGCCCAGAGCCTCTAGAGACCGCCATCCACGTTTTTTTGCTTTTATAAGTGGCAGAGTGAATCGGTAAGGGATGACAAAGAAGCAGAAAGGAAGATAAGCAAGAACAAATGAGAATAAAAATGGAGGATCATACTTATTATTTAGCATGAAAAATGCAAGGGAGCGTGAATATAAGTACTTGAAAATATGGACACATGCTTGAAAAGTGGGAGGGGGGGCATTGAGTAGGTTGAATCCTATGTAGTGGACCTTTAAATTCACTAGAATTTCACTACTGACTATGTTTGTATGGGCACACAATGTTTTCTGACATTAATTTTATACAAAATTAAAATGTACATTTAGCTCATTAAGAATAACATAATAATAATAAAGTAATGAATCACCTTTTAATTTTCATCACAAGACTATTTTAAGTTTTAGAAACAGTTTTGCTCAGTTATTCCCTCCAGTGGCGCAGGGACATTAGTCCAACGACATTCCACTATTATCATTTCTTCCTCTCTCATTTCTTACAAATTGGCAAAAACTAAACACAGGCAGATTTGATCTCCTCCGCGACCTATACATTTGTATAAGGAATGGCCTAAGCTATTGAGTAATAGCTTAGAAAATAATCTGACCGAACAGCTCCTTTAACATAATTTGAGGAGACCGAATACAAGACTTTGCACATCTGATGACCCTTTAACCTTGCCTTTAGTAACTTCACTTACACCAAATCATTAAAAACACATTCACACATCACACCTTGAAAGCTCTAAAGAAGTTCAATGGTGCATTGCAAACCTTTTCGCACCCTGTTAAGCGAAAATACCAAACGTTTAAAAACAAAACAGAACCAAAAAAAAACCCCAGCAACCTGAGTAATAAATCAAGGCATACCATTTTAAAGTTTTCAAGAACAGAGGAAATAGGATGAGACATCAGCATTTATGGTTTACAGCTTGTGAAAAACATGAAGCAGGGATGCATTCCAAGGCATTTAAACGCTGTCTTATATTCCTAATCCAGCTGTCACCTTGGGTTATGGTCTGATTCGATGGAGAATACTGCATTCAGTCTCACCAACAGTACAAACACACCGAAGCTGTTTAGGATTGCAAAAAAAAAAAAAAAAAAAAGTAATACGCCTCTCGAACATAATAGATGTCTGAAAAGCAGGTGAGAGCTGTCAAAGCATGACAGCTAAAAGAAAACTTGAATAAAAAAAATCCCATCAAAAACAAAGCCTGAAAACATCCTGCCAAAGCACAATGGGCCAGTTCAAAACAGATTTTCTGAAATTAGATGCTGTCAGGATTGGACTGGCTGTGAAACTATCAATCTTGAACCTGGAACCTCTGTAACTAACCATATAAAGGGCTTGGGACTGAAATAGACACTTGGGTTAAAATATACAAATTCAATTACTTAAGTCAGCTTATTATGGTTGGATTCAAAAGTTTGGGCACCCCATCCAAATTATTCATCACAATAAACTTGTACTGTACGAAAAACGCAAACTGAAGCTTTTGGAATGGCCTTCACAGTCCCCTGACTTAAACATCATGAAAAATCACTGGGTAGGTCTTAAACATGCTGTGCATGGCTCAAAAATATCTCAGGACTAGAAACATTCTAGAAACAAAAGTGTTTGAAAATTAATGAAAGAAAAAAAAAAATAGAGAGGCTCCTGGCTGACTACCAATAAACGCGTACGAGATGTCCAAACTTTTGAAACACAACTTCTATTTAGTTTTTTTTGTGTGTTTGGTATTTCAAAGTATACATTAACTTTGCACTAAGAAAATAACAAATGTCATTAGTGCAATTGTGCATGGACCTGTTTCTTCTCCTGCAGTTTTAGAGACAGTGACCGCAAACCAACCTCTACTCAACTGTCCTGTGCCCAAATAGTATACCTGTATACAGATTGTCCCCCCTCCACTGGAATGAATGTTGTTTTCATAATCAGAGCCTTCTTGCTCGTTCACACTTCATCAGAGAGCCACCAATCTTCATTTCATAGCTCAGACCAACTCACCCAGCACACACAGCCATCTGTCATTTGCTGCACTCATCTTTATTTTTTGCACTGTGAGCAATCACATTTACATTTTCTTTATCCTGAGTTTTTTTCAAATCATTTCCTGATGAGGTTGCGTTTACATCTTTTGACTTCAAAAATACTTCGTGACAATGTCTATCCTTATAAGCGCTACACAAATAAATAGGGAGAAAATAAATGTAATTTGGTGACGGGTGTCCAAACTTTTGCATGCAACTTTAGCATGAGTCCAAACTAATGCAAAACTTTTGCTTTCAGTGAGGAATCCCCACCTGTGAATCCTGTGTTTGCGGCAGATAAAGGAGAAAACTCTCCGCAGCGCTACCATCGCCGGGTCCCAGTTATTGTAGTGGCTCAGGAGTGCAGTCAGGAAGAAGGAGAGAAAAACTGGAACGGCTCCGGCAAAGAATAACCAGGAGAAACTCGTCTGGGAATGCATGCATACATACACACACACACATACACACACGCACAGAGTTTAGGTTATACTATTCGTAGTTCAGAAAATATATACAGCAATAGTCAGCAATTTTGGTTGCTTTAACTCTATTCATTAGAATGAAAATAGATACAATTCCTGCATGGTTTGCCCAATATAAATGCAAATACCCTCATATTAAAACTGACAGCCTGCATTTTAACTTTTAACCTCCCTGTGTACTGTTTAATTTAAATCCAGTAGCATTAAGATGCCGTTAGCAGCACGAGGCTGTTTTGCTTCCAGTGGAACTGGTGCGTTGCACAAAGTGGATGAAATAATAAAGAACCTCAGAATTCTTCAGCATAACCTCAAATCATCAGCGAGATGGTTGAAACTTGGACACAACTGTGAAATGACCCCAAACAAACATCAAAGCTGATTGTGGAATAAACAAAGCAGGCAAAGATTAAGCTTAAAACAAGTCCTAACCTCAACCCTATCGAAAATATATGGACTGTGCTTAAAATCCAGGTCAGTACCAGGAGACACAAATTTAATTGAACGTTATCAATTATTCCAAGAAAAGTGGACAAATATACGACCAAAATTCTGCCAGAAGCTTGTTGATGGCTACCAAAAGGTGGTCAGGGTCAAGGTCAAACTTACTAAGGGACATTTAACCAGATATTAGGTGTGCTTTATGAATAATTTTGATCCAGTGTTGATTTCCAAAAACACAAAATAAATTCAAACATGTGCATCAAATTCTTGTTTTTTTATCTATTAAAGATGTAGGTTGTACAATCATTCTTACCCAGAAAAATCCAGAATATCCACCATGATTGTATGTAAACTTCTAACCACAATTGCATATATACATACGTACTTATACACACATACACACACCTTTCAGACCACCTCACCTTCTGCAAGCATATATCAGTCAGGATGGACAGTGGAATTGTCAAACTCAGAGCCAGTGTCCCAATTAGAGATGAGGTCAGAAAACAGCCCCTGTAAAGACACAAGCATATATACTATATGCTAATTTAATACTGCTATTGAGACCTATATTTGTATATAAGCTCTTGTTCGCATGTTACAATTCTATATGCAAACCATTACTTTCGATATAAGCTAGTGCAATGCGATATGTAAAGAATAAGCCATGACTATCAACAAAAGTTTATATGTGGGTCTTCCTCAATGCAAGACAGTGCCCCTTCTGACAAAGCAAGGTTTGCCAAGGTTGGAGTGCAAGAACTTGAGTGGCCTACACAGAGGCATGAGCTCAATCTTACTGAACACCTTCAAGATAAACAGAAATGCTGACTACACCCCAGGCCTTCTCTCAATATCGGTACCTGACCTCACTAATGCTCTTGTGGCTGTATGAACTAATCCCTATCACCATGCCCCAAAATCTAGTGGAAAGCCTTTCCAGAAGAGTGAAGGTTATTATAACAGCAAAATGGGACTTAATCTACAATACGATGTTCAAAAACTACATGTTAGTATGATGGTCAGGTGTCCACAAACTTTTGGCCATACAGTGTACATCATTCCCAGCATCTCTTTTCCTCTCTCTTGAAGTCGATAAGATAAAACAGCTTTGTCCTATAACTGAAAAACTGTAACCTCAAATGTAAAGAAGGAGCTCTACCAATGACCATTACAAAGCACTGACAAAGACTCCTACTCCTGCTAATTGCTAAATAAACGTCTCCTTACAGAAATTCCATATCATATTACATATTTTTTAATCCAATCATCCACTTGCCAAAGAAGGCTCTCTGTTAGCTGTAACTATAGAATGAACTGTTCTGTTCTGCCAGCATTAGGCTGGGCAGAAGGTTAGGGAAAGAGCCTTATAATCGAAGGATTGCAGGTTCGAATCCCACAAAGTTCGAATACCACTGAGGTACCTTGAGCGAGGTGCTGCTCCCCGGGCGCTGAAAAATAGCTGCCAGCAGGTGTGTCACGTCACGTACAGGTTAAATGCAGAGAAAAAATTTCCCTCTGGGGATTATTAAAGAAATCTAAATTTTGTTACAACATATAATATACTAGTGCAACTTAAAAAAAAAAAGAATATGTGAAAAAGTGCAATATTTTCCATCACTTATTTAAGAAAGTTAAAATTTAATATATTCTAGACTCATTATGTGTAAACTAAAATTTCAGTCATTTTTCTATTTTCGTTTTGATAACTATGGCCTACAGCTAATTTCAATAAAACCATCTCACATTATTAGTTATATATATATATTATTAATACTTACAGAATAATTTTGAATTTGAGTAAATTACTATTCAAACTGTATAAATACTGTGTATCTCTCATGTCAAGTTCAGTACATGCAAGCACATTCGTGGCACAGAAAGTCACTGGTGAAAAGGCTGGCTGTTTGCAGAGGGCTGTATCATCAGCGTATAAACAGAAAGTTGACTGGAATGGACAAATGTGATAGGATAACGTTCAAAAGTAACAAGGATGACTGCAGCCTTGAGAGGATTGTCAAGAAAAGTCGATTCACGAACTTGGGAGAGCTTTACAAGGAGCGGAGCTGGTGTCAGTGCATCAAGCGCCACCACACACCGACACCTTCAGGAAAGGGGCTACATCAGTCTCATTCCTAATATGAGACCATTCCTAATAATAGTAAATTTTGCATTTCATTTGGAAATGAAGGTCCAACTTCAGTTTCTATGATGATTTGTCGTGCCATGTCATCTGCTGCTGTTGGTCCACTGTGTTTTATCAAGTTCAAAGTCAACGCAGCATCTACCAGGAGAATTTAAAGCACTTCATGCTTCTATCTGCTGACAAGCTTTAAGGAGATGCCGATCTCTTTTTCCAGCAAATAGTTTGATGACTGTCATATTACTGTGCTTTTGTTGACAGAGAATCTATGCTGTATTGTCAAGAGGGAGATGGGAAACACCCGACCTAAAAATACAGATGAGCTGAAGGCTGTTATCAATTTATTAGTTTTCCTTTTTGATTTAAATTATGAAAAATGCACCTTTTCTGCATATTATAATTTTTTGAGACGCTCTAGTATATCGCGTTTCATGAATAGACATTTAAACAATGTTGCAGAAGCAATTGCGCTGAATCACAGCTGCGTTGATATTCAGTACAACAGCACAATTGCAGGTGTGACACTAATTTTCTATAGACCGTTCCATAAACAAGAAATTTATATTGAGTGCCATTTTAGACACAATATGGACGATATATTTTGCAGTATTTGTTCAATCGATGAAAAGCCACAGCAGGACAGAGAGCTGTGTGTTGTGTTGCAATGCAATGCACAAACTGACTAAGAGACCGTCGTAAGTGCAGTATCACTTTCAGTGTAATGAACAATAGCTAGATTTGGAATTTTATGTAGCGAATACAGACAGTGGATTCATACAAACAGTTCTGTTATATTAAATTTCAGCATTCCGAATGCCACATGTCCAATCAAATTAGTGGACCAGAACTGTATTACATACAACTGTTATATAATTTTGCTATATAACCACCTGTGCCCTAGGCTGAACTTTAGCACTGTTAAAAAAATATATATGTTTTTATCTTGGGACTGATTGTGAAAAGGACTTTCTTCTAGGGTTATCCAACTATTTTTCCTTCAGTATCAATGCCTCCCTTTCCATGCCAAGACACGTAAACCTTAGAACGTGTACTTAACTCCTCCATGCAAGCTTAAGACTATTGCATCCACCGTTATTCCACTATAACATGGTCGCTTACCATAACCAGAGGAACTCGGAGATCACAGTCCCGATCAGGCCGTTGATGAGGATGTAGCTGATTACCATCACGTTAGGCATCTCGAACAGCTCCAACCCAGAGTAATGCAGCAGCACAAAGCCAGGCCATAACAGTAGCAAGCTAAACAAACCCACAAAGCCTACACATACACACACACACACAGACATAAACAACAATGTTATGAATACTAGTAGTGTGAGGTTACTGGTATGTTAGGGTTAGTATGATCTACTCACCAAAGAACATTGGGATGTCAAGCTTCTCCTCTCGATCAACTTTTCTCTTTAGCATAACGATGTAGACAGCGTATAGGATCGCGCCCAGCAGTGACCAGAGAGAGCCTACACATAAACCACAGGGTCACTTAAACAGCAATCAACTTCTGTTACGTTTTAACACTTAATCATACTGTTCGTTTTTACTACATGATTTAACGCTATCTCTACCACAGTACTGTTCAAATCTGTATTGAGGTGTTGATTCATTTTCGATAACAGCAGCTCTGACAGCAGCGTTTTTACGGAAGGCTGTCATTCAGATCACAGGTCTATATTAACGCACAGCTAATTCACAGGGAACTGAAAGAATCTCCTTCTGACCTAATAGTAAATAGCAAAAAATGTGCCATTTTTATGGAGAGGGTTTTTTTTTTTTTGGTAAGGAGACATTTATTTAACATTTATTGAATCAGTCTCAGGTGCGCTTCGCAACAGTCTAAGCTCCAAGAGAGGGAGAGAAAGCTGATGAGGGAACAGTGTATATCCTGTTAAGTGATAACAGGAGCTAACTTTTGCAGATGGTACACAATATTATCACAAACTGATAAAAAAAAAAAAGTACAATTTGTTACTCTTCGATTAATAAAACAAGATATTTGCTGACAAACTAGGCTGGCTATGATATAAGACTTTGGAACAGGTTGCCTATTTATAAAACATTTCAAGATGTGCTGTTAAAGGAAAAGAACCGACTCTGCAGCAGCATATCCACTGTGTTTTATTTCTTACTTATCTGCTTCTGCTTCTTGTCTTTTTCTTTGCTTTCTATTTCTGTTGTGTTTAAATTCAATTGTATTTTTTCTTTACATATAAAGACATATCCTTAACTCTTATTTATTCATAATAGCCTCATTAATGTTATACATAATTTCTAGAAATGCACTTTTATGTGAGATTATTTATTTAGTGTTTCTTTTAAACGTACTGCAAAAACATTTACTGAATTGCATTTGAAATAAATACACCTAAAGTTTCTATGTTAAGAAAAAAAAAATTATTATTATCATCATCATCATAACTGAGTGAGTAGAGGAAAACTCTACTATTCTCTATAATTCTTGTGCTGTCGCAAGCTGTGCCAGGAAGCCTAAACATAATGTCTTTGAAGCTGTTGGGTACGGCAAAATCTTTTCTGAATCAAACATCATGCATCAAGGATTGATGCACGTTAATAAACTACTCGGTGTGTGCTGACTTGTCGAACATAGACTTAAAAAAACGTTTTATAGTTTTCATAAATAAGATTCAATGCAGAAAAGCATTTACTATTATAAATACACCTCCACTCTAACACTAAGCTTTGCAAGTAATGCTTACCAATGAAGCCTTTTCCATCAGAACTGTCCATCCCTGAGAAACTGACCACGGCCACTCCCACCATACTGACAAAAAAAAAAAAGGGACAACCACAAGTTACCACTCTGATAAGGATACATATATACTGTAACTGTAACATTTCGAGTAATGAACTGACCTGAGGATAACGGCAAGCAGTTTGGAAAGCGTGAAGCGATCACTGCTATTGCTGGGAAATATGGAGGCCAAGATCAAAGTGAAGAGGCCTGAAACCGACAAATATCATCACACATACAGTACAGTGATTTCAATAGACTTGAGCAAGCAACATATATTTACAGATAACCGATCAAATGTTGCAGAAGCTCAGCTCTAACTCCAGGCCTTTTAGTCATTTTCATCTTTAGTCATTTAACCTTTATGTCTCACCTGAGGTGGAAGACACAGTGTTCACGATAGCCACCTGTGTGTCTGTCAGAGCCTCCTGATAGGCCAGATTAGCCAGGAACCACTGAGAGAGAGAGAGAGAGAGAGAGAGAGAGAGAGAGAGAGAGAGAGCAAAACAGAATATCTTAACAACATACAGACTCATTGCTTATAAGAGGGAAAAGAAGTTGATGCTATAGCACAGGGCAGATAAAAACAGAACACATTTTTTCATTTTGTACTGCACCAAATACAAAGATATCAGAAAAGTTTCTTTCTAAATACACTAACAATACACATCACTTGAAAGTGAGATTACAGAAAACAAACATACTGTACTGCATATCTTTCATATTGTCAGGAAAATGTCAGCAAGTATATAATTGCCATACTCTAAGAGAACTGAACAAAGTAGAATACTAAAATGATGTGTAAATACTTGTGAAAACGCTCACCTCTACCGCTGCTCTTTCACACAATTATACAATCAATCAATCAATCAGGTGTGGGAGCGGTATAATGCATACAATCAAGCAGATACAGGTCCAGTTACTTTTCTCATGATTGATATAGGTGCTACATCACCATTTTTTTTTTCAAATAAATAAATAAAATGATTTACTTCTCCTCATCTTCTGCTTCTCTTATATTACATTTTGTATGAGCATCTGAAACCATTTATTGTGTAAAATATAAAAAAATTAAGGAAATCAGGAGAGGGCAAATACTTTTTCACAGCACTGTACCTCACAAAGATACTGTATTTCCCTGTGTGTGTGCATAGTAAATACATATATATGCTTCATTATTTCTTCATTATTAAATGATAT
>JAOVYU010000060.1:19144501-19156759 GCA_025674565.1 Synodontis membranacea | reverse complement strand
GCACAATACACAACACTATTGTTATTCTAAATTTCTAAATTTCTTCTTCTTTTTATTATTATTATTATTATTATTATATACTATACTAGCAGTGGTTTTATCAGTGTGTTTTGACACTACATACTGAACATTACTGAAAACCAGTAGAATGTTTTTGAAAGAAAAAAATCTTTCGCTCAAAATAATAGTCACTGAACATGACGTGTTTAGTCCTTGTGTTTCGTCGTTGCTTGCCTCCACATCTTTGATGTGAACACAGTTTGAGCTTCAGCAGCCCTCTATATATTCTGACTAACTTAGATTGCATGCTGACTAACTTAGATTACTGAATGTTTGCTGATAATCGACGCTTTCCTGTGATTCACCAGAATGTATCTGTGATCCCTTAGCCAAGATTTATGACCCCTTTTTCACGATTTTGCAGGCTCTGCTTTCAGATTGTACATCCTGTGGGAATTGTGATATTATGACTAATTGAATATGGAAATGTGATATTATAATGAATTCACTTTAAACTCAAAACTGAGAAAACCTCATTTCAAATCAAAGCGAGCATGGTCATGACCATGATGAATGCAAATTCAAAGCACCGATCCAACCAATTAGAGAGGGATCAAAGAACTCATCACTCTTGGCAAAGAAAGATTCGATTGTGAGACTGCTAACCTTCCACCGAGAAATCTTTGCAGCTAGCAGTGTGTGTGTGTGTGTGTGTGTGTGTGTGTGTTTTTTCCTGAGATGTTATAATGCTGCAGATAAAAAGTAATATGTCGCTACTTGTAGATGCGCATTAAGGGTGGCCATCTGTCCCTCCTCAGCAACCCCTGTGTTTCCTCCCTATTGACCAGCTGGTCTTGAACCAATGCCATGTTTGTTTTATATAGTGATTTGTTTCTCTGAGCTGCCTGATTCTCTCTCTCTCTCTCTCTCTCTCTCTCTCTCTCTCTCCTTTTCAGTAGAACAATTTCAAAATGGCCATTTTGGTTCTGTCTCCATTAGCAATATTAAATAAAGGTAACCTGAAGGTAATATTATTCCCATTTATATGCTTCGATTAAGCAGTATAATAAAAATAGTCAAATGAAAGGAGAATCCAAACAAAATTCTCTCATTAAACTAATCCACAGGACTGTTTCGATTAAGATCTAGCTCTAATTCAATTACATTACAGCATTTATATCTAACCAAAATCACACTGTATCAAAGTACAGATCACAGTCTACGCACCCCTTACTGCCATTATAGGAAATAAAAAGGTTAAATCTAGCATTCAGTAGGGTGCTTCACTTTGTCCCACAGGGGAAGCCTCATAATCCAGACTTCTAGTGTATTCTAGAGAGTCTGGGTCGTTCTGTCAATAAGCATAATCAGAAACATGCTTTCACATAAAGAGGAAATTTAACATTTAACCAAAACAGGCCCTCTCCTGTAGCATGTTGGCAAACATGCAGAATTCTCAACTTTACATTATCTAGTTTACTCATCGCTAACTGCTTAAAAAACTCTCTAATAACTTATAAAACAGGAGTTCATGAGTATCTTGCTCCAAATAGCTCATTGTGTCACTATGATCACATTTGTTTTACTGCTGGAAACTGGCACATATTAGCGTGTTTACATGAACGTATGGAAAGCCAATCAGATTACAACCCACAAAAAAAAAAAAACAGAACAGCAAACGACATTAAATATATTCATGTTGAAATGTGTGTGCTGAAATTCACAGTTATTTTAAATTTCCATGAGAAATAATAGATAGAATTTTACATTATTTACATTATACAGTATAGTGGAAGTGGTTAGAAGAGTGGTGTATGCAGTTCTGACATCACAGGGAGACATTTCTAGGGCAGTTATTAAATGGCATTCAATCGAAGAAGAAGAAAAAAATCACTGACCTCAAATGTGAGGGATAATGGTCCGATTTTGCTATTAGCTTCGGAAAAATAAAAGAGCAAGAACTTGTTCTCGCTTACCAATTTCCTGCAACATGTCTCATTAATGGTGAATCCATCACAGGAGTAGCGGAGACAGCAAACAACGGACTCCGAGTTGCCGAATGCAATGCAGCTATAAGTGCATACGGTATACAGTAGGTGCAGCTGCACTGAGACTTGGCCTGAGAAGTTAGAAACATACTGTATAAGACGAAAAGCACAATGGCATTGATGACAGTATAAGTATTAAAGTCGAAGCTTTGGAAGCTGATCTGTTTGTGCAGAGTGCACGGGTGAGGAGATAAGAAAGCTGGACTGACTCAAGGACCTAAGAGGTGCTGCATTGCTCTACTTCGGTAGAGATAGAGCAAGAGCTAAATCCCACTGCACCGTTATCGCACTGTGCAATGGTGGTGAGAATACAAAGTGAGAATACACAAAGTATACATTTTAAAAAGTAAACTCGGAACACCGCTGAAGGGAAAACGTTAATTACCAATAATAATATGCAGGTTATTTTCACCGAAGGTACTGAGGTTTGTGGCCGTTGAAAAAAAATAAATAAATAAATAAATAAATTATCAGGTGCTCTGTGGCCTAAAGCTGAGACTACATCTGGTGAAAACCCTTGAGCACCCAGAGAACCACTGCGTGTAGTGTTCAGGCTTGATCTCTGAATTCAGGAATGAAAGGAAAAGATGAAAAAGCTTATAGTAATGTTCATTTTTATATAATGGTGTGTGTGTGTGTGTGAGCGAGAGAGAGAGAGAGAGAGAGAGAGAGAGAGAGAAGGAAAGATTCACATAGTCAACTTGAGACAGGAAGTCATGCTGAGCACTGCTGTTAGCTGACACACATGGCAGGTGGCAGTTATGTTTTGCTGTGCTTATGGCAGGGAGAAGCTTAGGCCTCTAAGTGCCTGTGAGGATGCTGTGACTAATGAAGTATTTGTACACTCTCATCAGAAACACTCAGAAAGTCAACCTTCCCGCAACAGCTGTAATTATGCATGAACGAGTCGTGGGGTTGGATGTAGCTGGGCAACTGTTGCCATGGCGGGAAAACAGGGGTGGGGCAAACTCAAGAGCACCAATGTGTGATGGGGAGAGGGCAGATCTCTGATGTACCGAGGGTGGTATGGTAATGCACTTTAACTCTTACAGACATTACGTGGAGGGGTAGTTGGAGTTAGGGTAGTCTTGAACTCCAGCGTCCCTTCTGATGTTATTAAAACTTCTACTGGGTATAACAGCTTTATGGTAACCAAATACAAGTGAGGGTTCTTAGTGATATTTTGCATAGTTTAACTCCTGAAAGCCACGGATTATTATTCACATATTCATCTTAAAGCATATTTTTCAACTACTATAAACTATTCAGGACCTATAGTGAAACTAACAGGAAAGGTATGCATGTTGAGCTTTGGACCTCAGTAATGTCGCAAGGTGTTAAATTCTTCATTGGCTATAAACGTTTTGTTAGGTTTTTGTAAATGTACACACTAATAACATATAATGAGAATGATACAGTTCAGGATTAACTATTGCATCCTGTCATGTTCAGAAATCGGACCAGGATTCAGAAATCCACGGGCAAGACAGCAAGACTTGTCTTGCTAAGCAAAGATATTTAACTCAACTGGAATCAGTCCGGTTTTAGATGAATGGAAGGATAAGAGTAAAAAAAGAGATAATATACAGTGGTATACCAACCATGAAGTGTGTCCCCTATTTCTGCAATATGGACCTCTCTAAAATTTTGACCCTGTTTACTGTTTGATTTCGAATCTGTCTGAGTAGTGGTTAGTACATCCAGAGTTTGCTCTATGTTATTATTTCCACCGTGGCTGAATCTGGGTGTTTCTCTTCAAGACCGCTGAAGGTCATCAGATATGAATCTTTACAGCAATATGTTTTTCTAGGCTTTATATTATAGAGTGCAGCAGCAAGAGATGGCTGTCCTAACAGCGGTTGTGAAGCTTTCACTACATCTTCCTTTAGTCCAGCTGTAGGCTTTGCTTTGAGTCGCTTCCTATTATTAAGCTAAGCCTATAAGCACTTCACTCAGACATCCAGCTAAAGCCTGTTTTGGAGATATTAGTCTCAGGAGAGAGTATATTGTACTCGTCTTAGTATATTTGTAATAAATGTGTATTAAGTGTCAGAATGCTGCTAGTGATACTGTATCATGATCATGATATCACTAGGTTGTGCAGTATCTCCCAGATTTATTTTGAATCCCATTTCTGATTAAAGTGTGCACGTACGTGGCAGTTTGGGTGCACTCAGGTGTGAACGAGTGGTGTTGATGAGTGACACTTAACAGGTCTTAGTGGCTTCGTGATGCTTCACTGATTGTAGCGACACAACACGTGCAGCAACACAACACGTACTGTTACACTGTCACACTGTCACACTCATACAGCTGTAAATAAATAAATAAATAAATAAATCTGTCTCTTGGCAAACTAGTACAAAGCATGCTGTAACAGCCAGACCCTGAGACACAGGCAGCGTATCTGTACAACAAAGATCACTAACCCTGTTCCCGTAGATCTGCCTTCCTGCAGATGTCATTTCCAGCCCAATCCAGCACACCTGCTGCAGATAATCAGTTTACCTGATGAGCTGGATCGGGTCATTTAGATAAGTGCTGGGAATGAAATATGTAGAGTGATCAATCCCGCAGGGTTGGTGATTATTGCTGTACTTTACGCTGTATTCCACTGCACAGATGTTGCTAAGCGGCTGGCGCATAGTACGACAGAAAAACCGCCACATGTACAGTATGTAATACATGATGCACATAGAGTATTCTGTAGCCCCAAAACATTATTCTCAAGATAAATAAAGAACCCTTGTGTTATATGAGCCCTCATGTGGGGAAAAGAAGAACTACTTATTTACTTTTTTTCTTTCTTTTTTTTAACTGTGTCCTTACACATTAATAGACTGTTTATTCAAGTATATAGGCCATATAACACAACCTTAAGTCTAAATGCCACATTTATCTTGTTATGTGCAATGTGCTACATTTTATTTTGCCGTGTTGTCATGCACGCTCGCTAAGTACATAAATGTAAAGTTTAATGCACAGTTTACAGTTTCGTTTGACTCATCCTCCTATAAAAAGAAAAGATGTTAAAACATGTAAAAGAAAATAGAATAAAAGTACAACAATTAATAAGAGTAAGATGGAAGGAAAGTTCAGATAATAGAAGCTGGGGGGGGGGGGTGGCTGTTTTTTTTTTTTCAGGTCAGTGATAGATGGAGTCTGATGAATGTACGGTATGTTGGTTAAGTGTTCAAGATCTTTGGTGCTTAAAACAAGGGCTTCTTCACCTTTCTTTAAAAACCCCAAAAAAATTTTAATACAGTTTTCATGCAATATGTAGTAGGCGAGCACTAGATGATCTCAAGACACTATTTTGGAGATAGTTTTCAGTCATTCAGAGATGATGGTGGTACATTATTAAGAGAATAAAAAAAAGGTACTCAGTCAGTTGACTAATGGTAAAACTGGTCTATATGATCTCGCTGTCTAGACCATGTTCTTGCGCAAGTTGTAGTTTGTTTGCTGTAGTTGTAAGACGTTCTGTGAGCAATTGCAATAGTCAAGATAAAACAAACAAACAGACAAACTAAAAAAAACCCATGGATGATTTTCTTAGGAAAATGTCTTATCAGTGCTTTATTGCTTAGCAGTCTTAGACTGTTGTATCTTTTTTTACTCATTTACTTTACATTACGTTTACATTTTCAGCGTTTGGCCGATGCTCTTATCCAGAGCGACTTACATACAGTAAGTGATTTGAAGTCTCCATATACAGTACAGTGAATACAGTACATTCAGATTCTGGTTCACTAGGACTCGGGTTATGGATACCATCTGTTTAGAGACTCTATTGGAAGATAATGTAAGAAAGTTTGCAGACAGGGTTTCTTTCTTTTTTTTTTCTTTTTAAATTAAAATTCTATGAATAAGTGCTAATCTAAGCATTTCGGAAAGAGGAAGGTCTTTAGTCTTTGTTTGAAGATGGCCAGTAACTCAGCTGTTCGGACATTTGGGGAAGTTCATTCCACCACCTAGGTGCCAAAACAGAGAAGAGTTTGTCTTCCTTGTCCTTTGAGAGATGGAGGGACCAGTCGAGCAGTGCTGAAGGATCAGGGGGAGTGAGGAACAGGGCAGGGTGTGATAAGTGCTTTGAGGTAGGAGGGTGCTAGTCCATTTTTGGCTTTGTAGGCAAGCACTGGTATATTGAATCTGGATGCGGGCAACTACAGGAAGCCAGTGAAGGGAGCGCAGCAATGGGGTGGTGTGGGAGAACCTGGGAAGGTTGAAAACGAGTCGTGCAGCTGCATTCTCGATTAGTTGTAGAGGTCGAATGGCACTCGGAGGCAGACCTGCCAGGAATGAGTTACAGTGGGCTAGAGATGACAAGAGACTGAACAAGTAACTGAGTGGCTTGTAGGGAAGGAAATGGACGAATCTTTCTGACGTTGAAGAGGTGAAATCGACATGAGCGAGAACGGTTCGCAATATGGGAGGAAAAGCACTGGTGATCATCCATGGTAACCCCAAATTTCACCATTACTTACAAGCATTTCTGTCCTGCTTTCATTTAGATTTAAAATACTATTCATTTAGCCAGTCATTCTAAGCAGACAAGTTGTTGTACTGACATCATCTAACACTACAGATGTGTACATAGCTGTGTATCATCCCTATAGCTATGAAAATTGACTTGATGCTGTTTAATAAACTAACCAAGTGGTAGGTAGCAATATACATATAAAATAAAAGTGGGCCCATTACTTAGCCTTGTGATTCACCACAGAGAATATCATGCTTATCTGAGACTAACAAAATATTAATACATAGAAAACCAATTTAACACCGTACAAGAAAGACCAAACAACAACATAAAGCATGAGTTTCACCTGTACACGTGCCATAACTATGTAAATTAAAAAAAAGAAGCTTCAAAATAAATTACTGTAAAAAAAAGTCTTGGGCACATGCAAAGAAATGCTGTAAGATAAAGATAAAGACTTCAAAATTATTTAATTAAATCTTTCTACTTACATACTACAAAACACAGTAAACAGTGATGAAATAAACCAAGTCATTATTTGGTGTGGCAACCCTTTGCTCTTTTTTTTAATTATATATTAGTCCCAGGCACAATTTGTGCAGTTTTATAAAGAAATGACTTGGTAAGTCTTCCTGAGCCTCTTGGAGAATCTGCCACAGTTCATCTGGTGACTTTTACTGTCTCACCTTCTTCTTTTTTTTTTTTTGTCTGAAAAGTGGTCTCTTATGTAATATGTTGCTTTCTTTACTGACATTTAAACATTTTTCAGATACAGCTTTTTTCTTTTCTTTTCTTTCTTTTTTTTTTTGAATAGTAATGCTTGGGAATCAGAATTGTTTTTGTACTGACTCAATAATGCAGAATTCATAAAATAAACATCTATACCAATATTTGTACAAAAAAATAGGATGCCTAAGACTTTTACACAGTACTGTATATGTGAATAAAATACATCCAAATGTGAAACTGCAGGGTCATACATGTAAATCCAATTTGACGATGTTTTATGAAAAATGTAATTATAAATTTAAATTTTCAGTGCAATCGTGATGTGATGAAATGCATGTGCGCTCATGTATTTTGGATTGTAGTGTTTCCATTTGTTATTTTTATTTGGCAAGTTTGTCAGTAAGTTAACGAACATGCTTCAGCTTAACGTCCAGGAATTAAAAGGAATAAAAGCACAAGGCATATAAACCAGAGAGAACAGAAACTAGGTACTTTATACCTTTTCTGTATGTATTAAACGGTTCAAGACTAGATGCGCGCTGTGCACAGCGGTTGTTTGTTTGGACAGGGTTGATAGGAGAAACGTTCTGTTTTTTTTTCCAGTGAAACAGGAGGTAAGAGGAAAAGGCGGAAAGATGCAGAAGATTGTTTTGCATAGCGATGATTGCATACACTGACTTTAGAAGAAAATATGTGGCACTTGCTGGAGTCTCGGCCGGCGTGGTGCTTTGGAGACAATTTTCTATGAGTAAGCCTCTTGGTTCAGATTTAATTCATGCTCTGGTGGCTTTGCTATTATCTTCTGTGACATATATTAAAGAGAGTGTAAAAAGTAAGTTTCTGAAGGTTCATGAGCTATCTAATAGAGCTTTGGATAGAAGTAGAATAGCTCAAGTAGAAATAGCGTACCGATAGGTGAAATGCGTGTCATAAATAATTTAAAGCGATTCTAGTTTAAATGTAACAGAATTCAGCAAAAGCGATATCTGGACCATCACGATTAATGTGTATTACTGTAATGTGAAAGGAAATAAGACTGCCACGAATCACAACTAGAAGCAATACACAATATGCACTAAATACAACATCACAGTGATCTGATAAAATTCTATTATTAATAGTATCGAAGGTAGTATTTTCATATCACTGAGAATAAAAAGATCAGACTGCAAAATCTATAATGGTATGAGTTACTTAAGCATACCTGTGGTACACTGCCAAGCTCTTTTCCCTGTCATTCAATTTTCTTTGATCTGAGTGCAAGGAAAGCTTGTGGTTGTCAATGGGTAATAATAATGGAACAGCCCTTCTTGGCAGAATAATGAATGGTCACATGCTGTGGTGTCATGGTCGGTCCACCAGGGAATTATATTACCTTTCAAGTCAATCTACTTGAATATAGGAATGAGTTGGTGACGGCTCAGGGGCGGAGTGGTGTAAGTGATGCTGCTCTCTTTGCAGGCACATTTTTCTCTGTTAGTCTGTGCATACAGTGATGACGATTGTTGTGACAAGCACATTTATGTTGTAGGCAGAAAGACCCACAGATCTATAACTACATCAATAGCTTTACTACATTCACCCCTCGCCCTATTGATTGACCTGGTGCTTATGCTAAATGTGTATTGAACAGGCACAGTGTATAGAGTACATGAATGGTATTCGGCGGCTCCAGTGATTTAGTTCGATTTAATCATGCTAAGAAATATAGATGCACCTACTGTACCAGACCAGCACTGGACGCTCAATGCTGCACGAGCAGCAGTTTAACACAAGAGGGCATCAGCACTCTACTGTAAATATCATGAACTTGAGAGCGCAAAAACTTTCAGTGTATTTCAGCAATTACAGCAGTCACCTCTGGTATCCCTGCTCAAGCTGCCATGCTGCATGAGCTTGAAGGATTATTCGTCGGTTCATATTTTAATACCATCTTAAATCAACCATGTTCAATAGACTTAACACAGCGCACTGCAGCCTGATTCTTTTCAGTAAAGTGTTTACTTGCACCTTGCGTTCTGGTAAACATGAAGAAGCCTTGTTGGGTTTTTTTAAGGAGAGAAAAATAAGGATTTAAATAAATACTATAATATCAAGCTTGAGAACATAAGGAAAGTCCAACAAATGTATAAGTACAGGTGTTGTGGAGAGGAAGTTTATGGAGCAATATAATACAATACAAAAGTACAATAATCTTTTTTGGCTGTAGTGCATTACGATGTTGTATCCAAAGTATTCGGGTGTTATAAGTTTGTGTCCTAGTACAAATCTTACATTTTTTTTTTATCGAAACGCCCCATAAGAACATGTTTTAGGTAGTTTATCAATCAAGCATGGAGCTCAGCAATATTCAGCGGAAGCATGAGACGGCATTTCTGAGGTCAAGAACTGGATCTCTGTTTCAAAAAGGTGAATTTCAGCTACATGAGAAGTCAAGAAGTGGTAGACCAAAGGAAACATACTGTAAGACGAGGAGCTGCAGAAAATGTTGGACGAAGATGCGACACAGTCGACTCAAGGGCTGGCAAGAAGTTTGAATGTTGTTTGAATATCATTCTACGGCTCTAGGATAAATGGTAGAAAGTCAAAGAATCTATGAAGATTAACTCGGGGTATTATTTTAGAAAATCATGAATAAAATTTATTCAAGAAAGGTCACAAACTTATGCACCATCCTGACATTATGTATTTATGTTAGGGCAGCATGGTGGTGCAGTGTGTAATGGTGCCCCGTCACAGTCCCTGGTTCTATCTGGAGTTCTTCCTGTATTTTAGAAGGATTCCTACTGGTTCTCTGGTTTTCTCCCACTTCCCAAAACATGCCAGCAGATTGGCAATGCTACTGTAAAATTATAACTTGGTGTGAACTAGTGTATTAATATGTGTGTGCATGGTGCCCTAAAATAGTCTTCCATCCAGGGCATACTTTTGCCTCATGCCAAACATTCTGGATCCACCATGACCCTGACCAGTATAAAGTGGTTATTGAAAGCGAGTGAAATACATACTGTAATATTCATTTTAGGATTATAACATACAAACGATTATATGTCTTTTAATGAAAGAAGAAAAGCATATTCATGAAGATGCATCAGCCGCTGTTGCTGTTGGTAGTAGTATGTTTTGTCATTACCTGAAATCTTACCAGCCTTGAGAGTTTCGATGGCTAAATAAGAATTATCTTTGCCGCATGCTTTGCGTCCAATAAAGTCGCCCATTTATAAATTTGGTTGAATGACTCAAGAGACAATCAAATGACATGCCTGATATGAAGAAATCATTTTTCCTACTGTGGGAGAAACAATTGCACGATAAGAGATAATATTCTAGGCAATCAGGGGGAAAATGAGATGTTGGAAGAAAGACGCACTAGGCTAGGAGAGAAGTTGGCTCAAATTAAAGAGAACAAGTGAAGTGTTGCATGGTGTTACGTGAAGCTTGCATAGACAAATCAGCGTCGTTGAGTGAAGTGGTTTCTTCAGCACAGCACTATTAAAAATGTCTCCATACTAGTCTTATAAATCATCATAGATTAACACTGGTAAAATCTCTTACCACATAATCAATAGTTCCTGAGTCAGATTTCAGTGAGCGGTACAGAGACAGTCTGGCCTTGTGGCGTACTGATGGGACAAGTATCTACAGGCTCTGCCCACATTCACTGCCATTAAAATTCATGAGATGTATTGGCTTTTGGTTTTGCCTGCCAAGGCTTTCTGAGAGAGAGAGAATAAGAAAGTGAGAGGCAGAGAGAGAGAGAGAGAGACAGGCAGATAGAAAGGTTCCTCAAGAAAACAAAGAGAGAAGGGAGATGACCCTGCCATTAGCACATTTACATAAACGAACCACTAAAAGAGCATTTATGTTTAGATGTTTTCCAGTGGTAGCTTAAGATTGTACATGAAAAAGACTTTTTAAAACATAAAACATTTTTTTTTTTTGGCAAGTGTACTTTCTTAGAAAGAAGATTCCATCCAGCATCCTAAGAGGTTCTTTTGTTTGTCTTGCTTGCTCTCTGAATCCGTAAAGATTCTATAGGGTTTTCTTTGAGAAGTGGTTCAAAGTAGAACCATTTCAGGATACTAGAACTATTAACTATGCACATAAAACTGAGATTTTTTTTTTTTTTTTTTAGATTGTAGCGTGTAGACATCAGTAGTGGATAAGTAAACACACAAATCTACTTCGTTTTACAGTATATAGATGTCAAATAATCCTTCGATTATCTTCATTTCATTAAAAAAAAATAAAATAAAATGAATAGAAATAAAACGTCCAGCATAATTCCGTTCTGCAAGATGTATTATGTGTGTCAGGTATTGGAGGTGAACGTGGGGTTAGGGGGGTATTCTCAGTGGAGCAAGGAGGCAAAGCGGGGTCTGAAGTGGTGCAGGAAAGGGCATAGAGCATCAAGAAACTCCTCTAGGAGAGCTTCTTGGACGCTAAGAAAAATGTGCTGCATCCGTGGTACGGTCAAGCTTTTTGTGAGATATTGGAGGCGAAGGCGAATGCAGGTGCGGAAAATGTGAATCATGAACATGAACTAACAGGACATGAGAAAGAGCCAGAATGAGACTAAGCACAATCGCAACAGAAGCTTGAAAAAGAAACACACAGAACCCAGAGCTTAAACAGAGGTGCTAATAGGACTAACAAGGAACAGGTGTGAGTGATCGGTACATATGACATGCTGGGGCTGACGGGTATTATAGTTCTGTGCTGTATTCAGCATAACCATGACAATGTGATAATCACTTCTGTTTTACTGTAATACGGATATGAGCATCTAATTAGACATTTGTATTGCGGTGAGAAAGTGTGGATACTTGGATTTCTCTTGTATCGAATATAATATTGATTGCAGTGGAACCACTTTATCAGGCAAGAAAACCATATTTGGCAACCTCAGTGGACATCCAAAATGGCCTTGTAGAACCACATGCTTTTGAATTTTGTGTATAAATATATCTTCCTTTAAGTTTAAGTGTTAAATGTCTT
>JAOVYU010000060.1:19057149-19082971 GCA_025674565.1 Synodontis membranacea | reverse complement strand
CAAACCCCCCCCCCGTGTCACCAGGTGTGCCATGTGCTTTTTCTAGTGAGAAAAATGTGACGTGGCACAAAAAAGGTTGGGAAACACTGGATTAGGTCACCTGCTCAAATTGTCCATATGTGAGTGTGAATGGTTGTTTGTCTGTGTGTTAGCCTGTGATGGATGGTGACTTGCCCAGGGTGTTCCCCGCCTCTCACACGAAGTCAGCTGGGTCTCCAGCTACCGTGCGCCCCTTAACCCTTAAGCAGTGTAGATGATGGATGGATGCTAGGTGTTAAACAATAGCAATTAATTTTGCCTATTTAAGTGTTAATCTTTCATGTTGATATAAATGACATTCTTATATGAGGTCACTAAGATCTCTGTCTCTGTTTTTTTTTTCACTCTCTTTTACTTTTTCTGCTATTTTTTACTAATGTGTGTGTGTGTGTGTGTGTGTGTTTGTGCATGCTGACAGGGAGCACTATGTGGTGATGGTGAAGTGGATAAGTAAGACTAAGACTGCAGTCAGGTGGTTGAATAGAGCTCAGAATATCTCCATACTGACAGTGTGTGACTCTACCACTGGAGCCTGCGTCAAGGTACACACACCTTCAGTCACCCACAAAATACACAAAGTACACATGCTCACTCACACGTACACAAAATAGCTTTGGGTGATAATAGGTTTGTGTGTTTTAGAGACATGAGGAGACATCAGAGCTCTGGCTCTCCAAACAGGTGAGATCTCTCTCTCTCTCTCTCTCTCTCTCTCTCTCTCTCTCTCTCTCTCTGACTGCTCTCTTTAACCCTGCATTCAGTTCTGAGGAGTGTTAGCTTTAGAGTGCTCTTCAGTTAAAGAGTGCAACACAGCTCTAGAGCATTAGCACCTGGCCTGAGTTTTTGTGTAGCGCCATGTGTGATTTTTTTTTTTTCTTCCCTTCTCCCTCTTCAGGATCAGAAGCCTTTTTTCTCACAGGATGGCAGCCGCTTCTTCCTAACCGTACCTGTAAAGCAGGGCGGCCGTGGAGAGTTTCATCACATTGCAATGTTCACCACACAGGTAACAGTTTCACGTTGCTGTGCGGTGGGTTACATTTGTTGGATTTATAGTAGAGTCGAAGTTTTAAGAATGATGCTGTGTTACTCTGTCCTGCCCGCTAGTATCTGCTGTTAGGAGGTAGAGGTAGATGCTCGACATGATGACAACATGAACATTTTATACAAACAGAAATAGAAAAAGAGATAACAGACTACTGTGTATTATCATAGGGGGTGACTAAATGTTTAAAACAATAGTTCATGACTAAACAGTCCTTAATTCATTTTTTGCCAAAGCCAAAATAAACCTACCTCTAGAATGTCTTGAGGACTACGGGGAATTACTTTCATACAGAGACGTGTGAAATTTTTCCAGTGCAGGTTATTTTTTTTTTTTTTTATTTTATTTTATTTTATTTTTTAAAATGGTAGAGCTGAAGGTCTCACTAAAAGTGTTTGGCAAGAAAACGAGGAGTTAGACTTAGTTAACATTTAAGGAGTTAGTGTGAGTTTTTCATGTGTTCAAGGTTTCATGTATTTTCCAAAATGCAAACACGAGCCATACAACAGCATTCAACCTCAGGAAGAGGGTGGACTGGGTGTATGGCTGGGAGCATTTCTATTTTGTCTGTGCTTTTCCTGTTATGTAATTGTTTAAAAATCTTGACTGCAAAATGAAGCAATTTATTATTCAGTACAGGAAAAAAAAAGACATGGCCTTCTAAAACGCTTTTGTGTGACTTCAAATTCTACATTAAAAAAAAAAAAAAAAAAAAACGTGTTCTTTTAGCGCTTCAGACTTAATGACAGCACGACACAAACATTTAGTTGCTCTAAAAGGCTTGATTAACTGAATCGGGTGTTTGAATAATTAAAAGCTCCTTGATGGAAGAGACAAGCTTCCCAAAAAGAAGGTGAAAGGCTTTTCTTGTATAATACGTTCGAGATAGTTAGAGCAAATCACTAGTAACACTTCTTTGGTTGATCTAGATGTCAGATGTCAGTAAACATCTACAGTAGTGTTGGTAATTGGCCAGTTCACTTAAATCACTTCTCATCTCCATACTTTTGACCTGTAATGTATAATAGTGTGTATGATGTCTCATGATTTACTACTTACCGAACGAGAACGCTGGCATTTAATGACAGGATGAGGATGCACTGAGTATATGATTGGGAGCATTTGCAAAGGCGATATTGGCTACACCCTAATTTTTATGGATGACAGTCGGACGATATAATAGATTAAATACATTATTTAATTAGTGATAAAGTGGTCTTTCATTTAGGTATTGAACTTACCATGGTGGTGGGGATTATTACTCTTCTCAGGTTAGGGTGGATCAAAACGAGGTACGTCACCTGACATCAGGTAACTGGGAAGTGACAGAGATTCTGGCCTACGATGAAAGCTCCCAGACCATGTGAGTCATTTTGTAAATAGCCATATCACACACTCCTTTAGTGATATATAAATATTAGGGGTGTAACAATACACGATTCACAACAATGCACAAATTCACAATACCATACTATACAATACAACACAGTATAGTGGCACCTCGATATATAATACAGAGTCAACAGGTAGTAGTAATGAAAACAGACAAAAACAAATAAAGAACTTCCACTTTGTTTGACCACAGATTAGAAAATAATGCGGTAAGACTTTCTATGTATGCACAAATTATAACTGTGCTTATAATTTTTTTCTGTCGTAGGTAATGATTCCTTATAAGCATCTTTATTAATTACAGTGATGCCTCATAGAGCTCTAATAATATGCCAGTTCCTCTATAACTTATAATATTGAGAGTACATGAGAATCTGTGTTATTTATAATGCATGTTGATAACTGCACAACCTGTAATATTCATTAAACATTCTGAAAATATTAAAAGCAAAATATGTTCATCAGGCAATATGAAAACGCAAAATGATTTCTCGTTGCGGGTGGATTATAAGATACTGATCTGCGAATATAAGCTTTATAACCAAATTTGTTACCATTTAGGCTTGAACAAGGTCTGTGAAAATCCTGTGACTTTTTCCTAACACTGGCATGTTTTTATGCGACAGATATTTCTTAAGCACTGAAGGATCCTCAAGAAGACGACAGCTCTTCAGGTCTGGATGTATTAAATGTCATGTACTCTCTACACAATGCTAGTACTAATTCATTTACTGTGATGCTCTTTTTTTTATTCATAAATTGATTGCATTTTGGACTGACTGCAATTTACTGACTGTAGAAAAATAATGTGCTTAACGCTCAAAGCGATCGTCACAGTTTTTTTCTATGTTAAAGTGCTTCCTCTCTGGGCTTGTTGAGCTGCGTTGGCGGTGATAAAATAAGAATGAAGGCATTGGATGGTTCTGTGTTCAGTGTGTCCACAGTTGGTCTGTTCCCACGGCGATGTCTGACCTGTGAACTGAACAAGGCGCACTGCACTTTCTTTAGTGCTGAGCTCAGCCCAACACAGCAGCACGTTATACTGCACTGTAAAGGTATAGCTTTCACATCCACCTATAGACACTGACTATGGAAAGTGTGTAATAGGGAACTCTAAGGGTTAAAGTGTTATTTATATATTATCCTGGTACGTTTTTGTTACCACCCTTTTTGGATGCCATTAATGCATCGTTCTGGTTTCATCCTTCGAATCATCCGCAATCCACGGCCGCAATTCTCCGGTAGTTGCTTGCGTGCTGAAACTTTATGAGATTCATTGATGGAGAAAGCTGCGGCTGTTCTTAAATGGAGATTACTGTGAACGTCTGTGAGTAACCATAATTATCTTGAGGTTACAGGGCATAATATGGATGAAAATTTGAAACTGCACTCACATGCTCTGATGTAATGAAAACAGAAATGAGGCACTTTGCTGAAGCACGAGCTGAGAAAAGAAATTAGGCATGCTTAGCACAGATCGTGCAGGGAACCTGATTGCAGCAGTGAAATGCCTGCCTTTTAAACATCTGCCCTGAATCTCACACGGTGTCCAGTGCTTTATAAGTATCTCTTGAAAAGAAATACGCAGGTTAAGTAGGATAAATACATACTGTAGTATCAGTGGCACATACTGAATAATGGTACATCTAAAATAATAAGAAGAAAAAAACATGTGACCTTCAACATGGTATTTAAAACCGAAGGCAAAAATTCTTATTTTGATTAACTGTTATTAACTGTACAAAGATGCTATTCACTATGAGTAAATATTCAATTCAGTATGCAATTTACAGCCCTATAGTCTTACTCATTACAACTCAGTGCTGAGATCCATTCAGAGTGTACTTATTGAGCAAGCATGGGCCACATTTTTATCCACAGAAAGATTTATTATACTGTGTTGAAGGCTACATACCCTGTTTCATTTATATACCATTATACCACTGATATTATGTACTTCTACTAAACCATCCATCCATCCGTCCGTCCATTATCTATACTGCTTATCTGTCAGGGTTATAGGGAAGCTGGAACCAATCAAAGTTGACTTCGGGTGGGAGGCATGGTATATCTGGCAGGTCGCCAGTCTATCGCAGGGCTAAAGCAGAGACAAACAGTCATTCTCACTCCCATTGACACCTCTGTGCAATTTAGAGTAGCCAGTTAACCTAATTTGCGTGTCGATGGACTGTGGGAGGAAACCCATGCAGGCAGGTGGAGAACATGCATACTCCACACAGAATGGCCCCAGCCGGCCCCAGGTTTGAATCAGGACAGTCTTGCTGTGAGGTGACAACGCTAACCGCTGCACCCTCCTACTACACCCTATAAATATATACACTTGAATACATGAGTTTTATAATGGTATATAATATAAACCACATACTGGTAACAGTTCTAGTACTAGCATTGATTCAGTGCAGTTAATTCAGTCGTGGAGATGGATGAATCAGTGCAAGCTGGTTGTGCTGGCTCAGTGGTTAAGACTTTAAGTTACAGATCAGAGGGTCATGTTTTCAAACCCCTTCCCAGCCAAACTCCCATGGTTTGGTCAGGTTGTTAAGCTAGTTCTTTTAACTTTCAGCTCAGCTATATCCTGCATCAACTGCACAGTAAGTCACATTTCTTTAAAGGCATCAGCCAAATGAGCAAGTGTACTGGATTATATGTTATTTATACTGTGTAAGATATTATAATACTTTACTGTAAATATGTTATACTGTAAATTTGCCATGAAACTGCCATGAAAGGCATTTTTCTTACCGTGTAGCTTAAAAAATTGCCATGGAAAAATATACATCATGCTCACATAGCACGCGTCCGTTGTGAAAGGTGATGTTAACAAGGGAGCGTCTTGGAAGTGTATATTTAGTCATGCTGATGCATACAGTACCACATTGGGTCTATGCACTTAGGCTTAGTGGAGATAACAGCTTTACTGTGACACACACACACACACACACACACACACACACACACACACACACACACACACACATGCGCAGAGACACGTAACTTTTCTCTGTGCTGTAATAAAGGTTTGTTTGATGTGCTTTGTCTCTCCTGTTTAGGACCTGGAGCCCCCACAGTGATTGTCCACACACTCAACACAGCCAGTGAGTGCTTATTTTCAACATATTCATACTCTTCACACACACACACACACACACACACACACACACACACACACACACACACACACACACACATTTCTTTGGAGCTGTGTTTAACTGGTTAGTGTTTAATTTTAATACTCTGGTGTGTTGGACTGACTTTTATGCAGAGGTGTCAAAAGTACACACATTCTTTACTCAAGTAAAAGTATAGATACCTGTGCTTAAAAATACTCTAGTAAAAGTTGGAGTATTGACTTAACTTTTTACTCAAGTGAAAATAAAAAGTACAGGTTCCAAAACATACTTAAAGTACAAAAGTATAAAGTAACCTTGTGAAGGAAAAAACCACCATTTTGGTGGACAGCTCAACTGAACTGAGAAACGAACAATTCACTTGAGGAACTGATTCGGTTCAGTTCGTTCCCTTATAAGATCCGGCGCAAGTATTCCCGGAGCGGGAAGGGGGGATGGGGGGGTGATCGGAGCAAGCGTTCCCGGAGCGGGGGGGTGGGTGGAGTGTTTGGGGTGGACAGCTCAACTAAACTGAGAAACGAACGAATCACTTGAGGAAGTGATTCGGTTCAGTTCGTTCCCTTAAAAGATTCATTCTTTTGAATGAATTGTTCGCGAACGACACAACACTAGTGTGTGTGTGTGTGTGTCACCACTTTTATCCACTATCACGAGCGATTTCCCTCCGAGTTGCCGCCTGGTTTTATTTTTCTCCTACTCACTTTACGTCCATGGTCTTGTGCACGTGAAGACAAATGCACCAATAAGATTGTTTTTCTGTATATGCTTACATACGTTTCTAAGCGTAAACCAATCAGTCATGTTGTCTGCATGGCGCGTATTATTGATACAGAATAGGTCAAATGCAATGCAAAATGGCATAAAAAAACATGCCATTTTACTGCCTATGAATGAACACCATTTAAACGCAGGAGTAACGACCCTGATATGAAAATGTAGGGAGTAGAAAATACAGATACTCATGCTAAAATGTACAAAGTAAAAGTAGAAAGTTGGCACAAAAAAAGTAGCGAAGTAAAATATCGGTAAATTCTACTTAAGTACAGTAACGAAGTATTTGTACTTCGTTACTTCCAATCTCTGCTTTTATGTTTGTTGTAAATTTAAATGTACATTCTGCTATGTAAAAGGTATTTTTGTAAGTAGCAACTACGTAGCTTTTTTTGTATCAATTACAAATGCGATGAGTGAGTTGTAGCGTACAGTAGTATATGTCATTGCCATGTGCTTCTCCATTAACAAGAAGAAAAATAGTAGCACCTTTAGGTTTTCAATAAAGCCACTTCAGTACCCATCCTGCACTGGATTTAATGCTGTTATGGCAGTTGTTGTTATGATTAAATGTATCAATGGGGCCTCTGTAAACCTCATATAACTCACTTTTATGGGTTTTCCCACTTGGAGGCAAATTCCTGCAGTGAATATATGGTTGGGAGACATCTACTAAATCACGTTGTAGTGAGTGGCCATGCTGCGGTTATATAGAGATTTGAGAAATGATAAAGAAAGAAAGAAAAATGACAAATAAAGAAATCAAAGCTTTATCTGTGTTAATTTTTCACTCACCCAGATTATTTTATTCTGGAGAACAACTCGCTCCTCAAAGCTGCTCTGAGATACAAGAGAATCCAGATCACTGAGTATAAAACCCTACAGACTGACCGCTTTGGTAAATATCTCTTCATGTATGTTCATTTCACAGTTAGCAGACAACTTTTTGTTTTATGCCATTTGTGTAGTACTCTTAGGAACCTGTGTTTTTGCTAATGAAATTTAAAATGCAGGCATTAACAGTTAAGTAGCTTTCTAGACCACCTAAGCAGGCATCAATCATGTAAACCACATTTTTTTCCTAAAGTGTATTTTTTTCGTTTATTTTTATCAGACCTGCCTCTAAAGATTTCCTTCCCGCCAGACTTCTCTGACTCACGCCATTATGGACTGCTGCTGATGATGTAAGTGTGAGCTGCTGTAAAAGCCGTTTGAATCCCTCATGGTTTTGAAAGGAAATTGTGCCTATTTTTTTAAGATAAAATTACTGATTTGCTTTTTTTTCCAAAAAGAAGTGGAAATGCAAACTTTTTAAACAAAAGTAACTTTTGAATCTCTCTCTCTCTCTCTCTCTCTCTCTCTCTGTCTCTCTCTGTCTCTGTCTCTCTGTCTCACACACACACACACACACACACACACACACTGGAACCCAGTGTGGTCTTCTGCTGTTGTAGCCCATGAAGGCTCAACATAAAATGCTTTTCTGCTCACCATGGTTGTAAAGAGTGGTTATTTAAGTTATTGCAGTCTTCCTGTCAAATGGAGCCACTCTGACCATTCCCCTCTGACCTCTGTCATCAAAAAAAATTTCCATCCACAGAACTCCCACTCACTATTTTTTAAACCATTCTGTGTAAACTCCAGAGACTGCTGTGTGTAAAAATCCCAGAGTTCCTTAAATACTCATACCAGCTCATCTGGCCGCAACAATCATGCCACTGCAGTTCATAACCTGTATCTGTATTATTTTAAGCATTGTGCTGTTGTCACATGACTGGCTGATTGGATTTGCATGAATGGCCAGGTATGCAGTGTTCTATTACAGTGGCTGTTGAGTGTATCCAAAGTACAGTCTATACTGAAAATACAGGACATTTTGAATCATCTTAAAGAAATTGAAATTAGGTTTTTTTTTTTTTTGGCAAATGTAAATAGTCATTGCGCATATGTAATTTATTTCTGAATGAAATTAGATTTCAATGAGTAGTTTTTACATAAAATCAAAGAAAATTAGACAATTAGGAGCCCAGCGTGTTTGGGAATTTTAATAAAAGCCTCAGAGGTGAAGCTCCCTCATGCAGCTGGTTGAGAAGATGCCAAGTGTGTGCAAAGCTTCAGCAGGAACACGGTGTAGAATTTAAAATATAAAAAGGTTTTGAGTTGTCTGACTGTTTTCCTTTCTGCCCATTTGTGTTATTTTCAAGGTTGTTAATCTCTTCATTATTGCTCTGAAATAGCAACAAAAAAAGAGTTAAAAAATCTATTTATAACTATTTATTATTTGTAAATATAAATACTAGATATATTTTTTTTCACAATATCCTATCATACACTATTTGACAATTTTTATTTATTGTTTGTTAGTGGCAATAAGGGAGTATTAGAGTTCTTCATTTTGGGTGTGTAAACCTTTTCACTTAACTTTTAATCATAGACATCCTAGCTTTCATCACACTAGGTGTGATGTTAAAGGAAGGGTTAGGAAATACTATTACCCCTTCCAGATTAATAGGAGAGAAATGGAGATGAGGACCCCTGAGACTTGAGAAGAGATAGAAGGAAAAACAGAGAGAGGCATGTCATAATGATCATTACCATGCTGTGCATTTACATTAAGAGCTATTGTGATGAGTGAAAGAGAGAAACAGCTGCAGGTGATTTTGTATTTATACATGAACACCTTCTCTGAAGGAAGGATCTGCTGTCTACTTTAGTATCAGCACACACAGTATGATGATACTTATCCACTTACACTGATTGTGTTAAATGCTGTAATCATAGTGCTGAAAGATGGTAAACTCTTAATATGCTTGTCAAAGTCTTCAGTGGATTTTAATTTGTTTGCCTCACCAAAAACATCCCAAGACTTCTCTTGAGGTGCTAATTAAGTCGCAAAGATTTTTAAAATTTTTTTTTATTATTCTTCTTACCAGCAATTTCTTTTTTTTTTTTGCACTTTAAATATCCACTCTGAGTTTAGAGTTCACCTCTTACAAGATTATTGAAATCAAATGTTTATGGTGCCATCTGTTCATACTTTCAATTACTTTGCTTTTGGAAGTAGCCTAAAAACGTGACGCCCCCAGCCATATGGTGCAGAGGGAGTCTAGTCCTGAGCAAAAAAAAAAACATAGCAACTTGTGTTGCAGTATGTCTTAGAAAAATTAAGACATCATCTATCAATGTCTGGCTGTTCAGTCAGACCAAAAAGGACACCTTATTAATGCAGTTTATTCTTAGAGTGTGGGCTTGGAGAATGTGTGTGTGTGTGTGTGTTCTTCGTTGTGTTTGTATAAACTACTGAAAATAGTTTTGTGCATATAAAGTGCACTTTTTTAGTGCTTTCTTGCTATCGTTATTTTTACCTACTCTCAAGATACTAGCAACGAAATGTCAGATGTACACAGTGTGAGCATTTTAGACCGTGGATGGGTGGATATTTAAATAATTTATGAAGGGTTATAAAAGAAGACAATTTTAATAAATAGAAAATAATTAATTTGCTAATAAAAAATACTCATTTTGGGCAGCAGTGGGTAGCAATACAATCCCACAGTTACTGTACAGAGTTCCCGGTTTGAGTTCATGGGTTACAGTCTGTGTGGAGTTTTGTATGTTCTTATATTTGAATATAAATTTCCCCAAGGTGTGTAATGAGTGTGTAATTTCTCAATATACCGTATGTTCCTTTAATGGGACGTACAGTACAAGGCCGACTGGTGTTTGATCCAGTTTATCCCTGTGACCTCACATGCTCCTGCTCTGTGTGTTACAGAGACAGCGTTCCTGGTGGTCAGCAGGTGGATGATCGATACTCGTTGGACTGGGACTCTGTACTGGTGAGCTCAGAGAACGTGATTGTGGCTCGTCTCGATGGCAGGGGCAGCGGCTTCCAAGGACAAAAGATTCTGCAGGAAGTGCACAAGCGTTTGGGAGTGGTGGAGCTCCAGGATCAACTTGCCGCTCTGGAGTAAGCCACTCGCGCTGTTTATTGATTTTGATTCACTTCATTATTGGCTGATCGTGTGAAGAACAGATATCTTATTATGTGTCGATCCTGTGTTAACATGAGGCATGTTTGCAGATACCTGATGAAATTTCCATATATAGATCAGAACAGAATAGGAGTATTTGGCCAGGTAAGACCTCAATTTTACTACCTCATCTAAATTGACCGACTTCATAGGGACTATGTAAACTCTATTTTCAAAATAATGCACGAAATATGAGGAGAAGACGTACAGATGTTAGTAGGCTGCTAGCTGTCTTCCACATCTTCCAGCTAACCACTGTCTTCCACATCTGTAGTGAGTTAATTACCATGAAGAAACATTTTAACACCTTTATCCGCACTGAAAAGAACTCATAATGGAAGTCAAAGGGCAGATGTTGAGAAGTCTATATGAGGAATGAAACATAAAGGTGGGCTGTTACAGAATAGCAAGAGAAGTGTCCAATTCCACTTAATCGTCAATTCGTATGTTATCAGATTATAGTTACATTTAACATGCCGTGGAACATCTGCCCTACAAGTATGTGTGAATCCGTTTTTCCTGTAGAAACAATAACATATTAGAATGAGAGCATTAATATAACCCTGTGTTTTGCCTTGCAGCCACAACTACTCTGAGAGCTGCTGTTATAGAAATTTAATTGACAACCTCTGACCTGTCTATTAGAGAATTCGACGAAAGTTTATAAATTGCAATGATCCATGTTTCAGGATGAAAGAGAAATATGAGAATGCCTTATTAAAGCTTTGCTTTTGTACTTTCATCTAAATTGTCTGGAGCAGTTCAGTAAAAAGGAATTCCAGTTACTTTTCTGATGATTCTGATTTATCCATGTATCACTTATACTATACACGTATTTTTCCCTTAAAAAAAAAAAAAGTCCTATCTCTGAAAGAAGGAACTATACAGATTTGGAGCCTACTTTACTAATAGCTTTAAATAAATAATCTAAGAATGCATTCTAAAGTAAACATAAACATTAGGCCGGTTCCTATAGTCTTCCGTCAGAGCTGACAAGGGAATTGGGAACATGCCGAAATTATTGTGGCATTGCTTTGTGTTCATGTATTTTTTTGTTGTTGTCGTTCTTATTTTAACTGCAGGGATATGGAGGATATGTGACCCTCCTGCTGGTGAAGTCCTCTGAGAATTTGTTTAAATGTGCTGTAGCCATGTCCCCAGTAACAGACTGGACTTTACATGGTAAAGCATATATAATCTCAAATTTCCATAAATCTAACCTCTCGCTTTTGGAAAATACCTTTAGTTCTTACAAGAACGCCTATGCAGATACTGACGACACCGGAAATCTTTGGTCAAATGCATTTTTATAAGCACAGTTGCTCTTCTGAGATTACTGTAGTATTGACGATATTAGGATTCTATGATGTCTGTTAGGTTAGTTATTCCCCCCTCTCTCTCTTTGCAGCCTCAGCATTCTCAGAGCGCTACCTAGGAGTTCCTTTGCAGGATGATAGCAGATACCAGGTTTGTTTGTAACTCACTATACTCAAGCCAACAGCATTCATTTGCTTGCCTGTCATTGTTGTGCTCTAGAGCATTATAAATTTTGCTATAAAGCAGTTAAGCTGTTTTAAAATACCTGTCTGTTCTCTAGTCCTCCAGTGTGCTACAGAATGTGCAGGGCTTTAGAGACCAGACTCTGATGCTTGTACATGGAACTGCAGATGGTGAGCGAGCGAGAGCGAGAGAGAGAGAGAGAGAGAGAGAGAGAGAGAGAGAGAATTGGTTGTTTGGAAATGACATTATACTGAGATATTTCCTCTCCTGTGTTTATTTCCTCCAAGCAAATATTCACTTCCAACACTCAGCTGAACTCATTAAGAATCTAGTGAAGATTGGAGCCAACTATACACTGCAGGTACTGAAAGAACAGTATATGTGCAATGCAAGATTGAGCTTATTTAAACTATCTCTGTGCAGTTAACACGTTATACGTCTTCCAGGTTTTACTAGCCCAACCTTTTTTAAAACAGGAAATTGTGTCACAATTATGATGAGTGGGAACTGATACAGTATGCATGCCATCCTATAAAACCGGCCTATAAACTTACCATTAATACCATATACTGTAAGCACACAACAAACCCTAGTAATAGTGAAGAAATAGTACAAAGCCATTTTTTTTATTATGTTTGAAGCATGCATCATTGGCATGTGGATTCCATTTTGTGCACTCAGTTCTGTGCCTATTGTCTTCTCTTTAAAAGTAAAGCAAAAGTGTTAGAACTTAATGTGGTTCTTTATTTGATAACTTCTTATGTATATACAATCAAGCATAACATTATGACCACTGACATGTGAAGTGAATAACGCCGATTATCTTTTCATCATGGCACCTGTTGGTGGATGGGAGATATTAGGCAGCGAGTGACCATTTTGTCCTCAAAGTTGATGTGTTAGAAGTAGGAAAAATGGGCAAGCGTGAGGATTTGAGCGAGTTTGACAAGGGTCAAATTGTGAGTGCTAGATGACTGGGTCAGAGCATCTCCAAAACTGCAACTCTTGTAGGGTGTTCCTGGTCTGCATTGGCCAGTATCTATCAAAAGTGGTCCAAAAAAAAAACAGTGGTGAACCGGCTACAGGGTCATGGGAGGCCAAAGCACATTGATGCATGTGGGGAGCGAAGGCTGGCCCATATGGTCCGATCCATCAGACGAGCTACTGTAGCTCCTACTGCTAAGAAGTTAATGCTGGTTCTGATAGAAAGGTGTCAGAATACACAGTGCATTGCAGTTTGTTGCATATGGGGCTGCATAGCCACAGACCAGTCAGGGTGCCCATGCTGACCCCTGTCCTCTGCCAAAAGTGCATTTGCGTCTCTTACCTGGGGAACACATGGCACCAGGATGGACTGTGGGAAGAAGGCAAGCCAGCTGAGGCAGTGTGATGCTTTGGGCAATGTTCTGCTGGGAAACCTTGGGTCCTGCCATCCATGTGGATGTTACTTTGACACGTTCCACCTACTATACCTTACCATTGTTGCAGACCATGTACACCCTTTCATGGAAACAGTATTAGCTGATGGCTGTGGCCTCTTTCAGCAGGATATTGTGCCACAAAGCAGAAATGGTTCAGGAATGGTTTGAGGAGCACAACAATGAGTTTGTTTGTTGAGACTTGGCCTCCAAATTCCCCAGATCTCAATCCAATCAAGCATCTGTTGGATGATCTGTGCAAACAAATCCGGTCCATGGAGGTCACATCTGGCAGCTTACAGGACTTAAGGGATCTGCTGCTAACATTTTGGTACCAGATACCACAGCACACCTTCAGGGGTCTAATGGAGTCCATGCCTCGACTGGTCAGGGCTGTTTTGGCAGCAAACTGGGGACCAACACAATATTAGGCAATTGGTCATAATGTAATGCACGAATGGTGTATATTTATTATTGCCCGTATTTCATAGTTTCTTGCATGTAAATACATAGCCTAAAACATGAATTTAAAGGTGAAATATTGTGCTTAAAAGAAATTGGTGCTGAATGTAATACAGCTCATCAGTGAAGTATACTGTATGTCGTACAAATTTGGGATAGTGAATAACTAAGACCCTCATCTGTTTTGGGCAAATTCCAATTTTCAAATCCAATAACACCTTCTTATCTTTCTTAACCCCTTAAACATCCAGGATCCATCTACAGGCTCAGATGCACAGGTTCTCCAACTTGTGCATAAATTTCCAATTAGTTTTAATGTAATTATTGCATAATTGAATAACATTTACAGGGCTTAGCACAGGGGATAACTCTGAATACCACACAGTGACTTACACTTAAACCTGTACTGCACTTGAAAAAATCTAAAAATCTAAAATATTCCCAGTACTGAACCTCCACCATAACTTATATGTTTCATAAATACTTAGCCGAGCTTATCTTGTTCATGTGCACTTGTTTTTTTACAGCCTTGATGTGTGTTTTTTATGTGCAGATTTATCCGGATGAGGGGCACTTCCTGTCAGAACAGAGTCGACAGCATCTTTCGGCGTCTTTGAGTAGCTACTTCCGATCCTGCCTGAAGGAGGACATCTTCCCACTCAGTGATGAGGAAGAGGAAGAGGAGGAGTAGGCTGAAGAGTGTATAAACAGCAGGACCTTTACACACACACACACACACACACACACACACACACACACACACACACACACACCCCTTCATCCACACAGACGTATAACACACACGCCACAGCTCTCACCTGCAGCTCTAAATGGAAAGATTTTAGATAAGAGGGAGTGTGTGAAGGTGTGTGTGTGTGTGTGTGTGTGTGTGTGTGTGTGTGTGTGTGTGTTGTGTGCGCGCGCCTATGATTAGATATGTATATATGCATGTGGGTTTATGTGTTGATGTTTAGACAATATGGATGTTGAGATATGGGGCTAAAAGGTGAATAGGTGTTTTTGTGTGTGTGTGAGTCTGTGTGTGTGTGAGTATGTGTGAGTGTGTGTATACATGCTGATAATGGACATTCGTAACTGGAAATGAACTGTGTTGCTACAACAAAAACTGAATCTTTCACATATCAGAAATCACTGCTATCTTAAGTCGGATGCTTCATGCTCGGACCAATCACAGCACAGATTTTTCAATTGAATCCTGATTTGGCAAATCTCAGCGCAGATTGTCTGTTTGCGTGGACCTGATCCAGTCACACAGCTGCATGTTTGTGTTTGTTTTTCTTCAAATCTGTGTGCGGTAGACACCGGGACAAAAGTGCTGCACTTTGTTACCGCACAAGAAAATGCTCACTGTTTCCATGGTAACAACCTTTACCAAGAAGAAGTGGCGTTTCCATGGACAAGCGCTAAACCACACTGAGAGGTTGAAACGACGAGTTTGACACTTGCACGCACACACACACACACACACACATATACACACACATACAAAACAGAGACAGGACTTTAGTGATTTAGCATATTTATTTAAGTAGGACATGTTTCTGGAACAATGTTTCTTTATTGTAGCTCAAACAACATTGATTTGAATTGAACTAATTACTGCTATCTGAGTTTACGTGAGTTTTCTTCTCCTCTGATTCCTGAGTCACTTATCCACAGTTTTCCCACAGAAGTGGGTTACCTTTGACCAGAAGGTAGGGAGTCATTTAACATATTCAGATTCAAATAAACTACTTTACGTATAAGTTATATATGTACAAATCCTTCACCCCACTGACCTCCAAGTCAAATACGTAAGGCCATGGAAACACCCAAAACACTCTTCATGCACTAGCTAAATGTGTCTCCTGGTTCTGTACATTACATATGCTCTGTACTTTACAGTATGCAATATGTTGATGATCTGTAATAATGTGAAATGGTTTGATAAGCTATAAATACTGCTTTAGATACTGCATTGTTTAAATGTATTGCATGGTCTTACTAAAATATTACAGCACAGTTAGTGATGATAGTCACGGATGGATTTTTAAAGCAAAGTATAGGGTCTGGAATGGTCATCTCTTCATCTTTTTTATTTTTATTTTTTTATTGTTTCTGGGCTGGTTTTGATCACAGACATGGCAACGCTGCTCCAGACACATCCGTCGCTTCCAGAAGGGGAAAGTAACTTTTAGATCTGCATTTCGGTTCATAAAATATATTAATCGACCGATTCGTTCATTCGTCAGTTCATTCATTCACTGCGATCACTTTATTCTGTTCGAGCTCGTGGTGAATCCACAAGGTAGGAATACACCCTGGATGGGAAGCCAGTCTTTTGCAGGGCACTATGAGCACACATGCCCACACAGACACTCACACCTGGGAGCTATCTGGCATATCCCGGTCACCCATGGCATGTTTTTTGGGAGGTGGCAACCCACACAGTCAGTCACCCTTGAGCTGTGAGGTAGCATTATTACCATTATTAAACTGATAACATCAGATAGCGGTGATCAGTTACATGTAATATTATTCAAATAACAACAAAAACAAATTGTTCATATAAGGAAACATGTGCTACTTGAACAAGACACATTCACGTTGCTAGACACCAGTTTTCGGTTATCACTGAAAAATCACTTTGGAGCATTCTGCTTTATTCTGTTGATGTATTTAAATTGCAAGCCTGTTACCGATTTGTCTGAGTAAAGAGCCGTTTGCACAATCCTGTCACAGAAAATAAATTAGAAGTAGGCAGCAGATCACACATGGAGACTGCAGTAGCTTTAGAGCAACAGTAGTGCTTCAGAGTGAAATGACTTTCTGGGTAGCTGTCATTAGTCTAGCTTATAGGGTAATAGCACAGAAGTGTACACAGCATGCAGAGGGATTGTTTTCTTTGTAATCCTTCGATGTAAATTATTAAGGTGACCAGGGCGCATTAAAAGACTGAATGAGAACATCATGCTGATGGCACAGCGTGATATACTGGAAGCTTCTGTAGCTTTTTGTGCACCCGAAGAACTGAAAAAGGTTTAAACACAACCTGGTGGGTAATTATACAAAACAGGAGTTGAATGTGGAAACCGAGTAAAGAATATTCTGTACCATATGACCATGTTTAAATCTTTAGTGCAGTCATTAAAGTCATAGTATGGACAGGCCCTGTGTAAGGGTGCATGTGTGTGTGTATATAGTAGACTCCAGAGATGGCGGTGTGATTTGTACAGAAAAGTGTATCCAGTACATACATACAGTATATTTTTGCGATTTATCAGATATCATAGTAGTTTAGCCAGCAGGGTGGATGTTGTCATCAGTACATTTCTGTGTTGATTTGATTGTTTAAGCTCTTTTGTAATTCAAATTTGCTCCCCCCCCCCCCCCCCCCCCCCCCCCCCGCCTTCCCGCTTTATTTACGTTCGGTTGGTTGGGATCAGGGCAATGAGAAAGAAGGGAGGTTGGAGGTTTGGGCCTTTCTGTCATCAAGTAATGACTATAAATAAACAGCTCATCCAAACTGACCCAGACTCTCAGTGATGTTATACATTTATTGTCATCTCATTACCATAAAAAAAACAACATTTGTTATAAATTATTTGTATTGAAGTATTACAAGTATTACACTGAACTAAATTATATCAATTATACTTACAATACTTATAATTGCATCAGTTCCTGTTCAACAAAATATTGCAATATGCATTTCCTTTTTATATTTTGTGTAACTAATGCACAGCCTAATTCTATAGCCAACATATTTACAATCTATTTCCTATTCACTTCCAACTGAAGTCTGAAGGCTGTTGAATTGCATCAGTAAACATTTAATAATAATAATAAATGTATCAGAAGATCGTCATGACAGAGTTTCTTAGCAAAACTGTTCTTAAGTAGCTTTACTTCCCAACTGCTCTGTTTGGACACAGCTGTAAACTTAACTCGAAGTTGAAACAGGGTACTGTACACCATGGACAGGTAACAAGTCTATTATGGGGCTAACACAGAGAGCAGACAGACAGTCATTCACACTCACATTCACACCTATGGGCAATTTAGAGTAGCTAGCCTAATCCACGTCTTTGAGCTGTGGGAGGAAACGAGAGCACCCAGAGGCATGGACCGGCAGGCATGGAAGAGCACCCAGAGGAAACCCACAGAGGCATCAAAACACAGGACCTGCTTGCTATGAGGAGACAGTGCTAACTACTGCACCACCGTGCCACCCACATAAAACTGAACTACAATGGTCACCACAAATTCTTCACTCTGAAAAAGTCCTCCCTTGCACAGCTTGAATTACATGAATTTACTAATACATTTCAAAATATTTTTTTTGTGTCCAAAACGTCACTTACTTGATATTAATGTCTTGAATATAGAATTGTTGTATAAATGCATTATCACACTCAAGCTCATAATGTTGTACTGAATATAAGCACAGTCAGTCTACACTACCAGTCAAAAGTTTGGACACACCTTCTCATTCAATGGTTTTCTTTATTTGTATTGTTTTCCACATTGTAGATTAATATTAAAGACATCAAAATGATGAAGGAACACATATGGAATTACGCAATAAACAAGAAAGTGTTAAACAAACCAGAATATGTTTTATATTTTAGATTCTTCAAAGTAGCCACCTTTTGCTTTGATGACAGAGTGGAGACAGATGATGCAGAGCGAAGACAAAGCAGTCAGCAAGTGCTCAGCAGCTGTTGAAAACCATTCCAGGCGAATAGCTGATGAATCAGACTGAGAGAATGCTAAGAGTGTGTGAAACGGTCATCAAAGCAAAAGGTGGCTACTGACTGGTAGTGTGTGTGTGTGTCATTGGATTTTCATGAGTCCTAAACGTAAATGAAGATAACCCAATTAAATAAATGAGAAAATCGTTGTATGTGGTCATATATTTATTGACGAAAATGGTCCAATATTAAGTATCGGTGAGTGGCAAAAATATGTGAACCTCTTAAAGGAACCCAGGGTAAATTCTAAGCATCTCACACTGTGCATGGGCAGGGTTGCAAGAAGAAAATCACTGCTCTCCAAAAAGAACATTGCTGCCTGTCTACAGTTCGCTAAAGATCACGATTAATATAATGTATATTATAAACTGAACAAAAATATAAACATTTTCGGTTTGCATGACCAAAGAATTACTGCACAAACTGACAGAAACCGTCTCAGGGAAGCTCATTTGCATGCTTGTCATCCTCATCGGGGTCTGGACCTGACTGCGGTTCGTTGTCGTACAGATTTAGACAGATTTGTGAACAATATTTGAGAGTAATGGGTCTTTTGTGTATGTAGAATATGTTTCAGATCTTTGAGTTCAGCTCATGCAAAATGGGAGCAAAACCAAATGTGTCACGTTTATATTTTTGTTCAGTATATATATTAATATAGAACATTTGGAGGAATCACTGCATTTCAGCATAAGAACCTTATGTGAAACATGAAACACCTCCTTATTCTCTCTTTATTTATCAAAGGACAATTTTTGATGATTTTGGCCATATGTTCACTGTGTATGTTCATTCAAAACTATGATGAGCACGTATTAACTGCAGAAAGGCCTATGTATTTTTGAGGCAATAATTGTATTCTGTGCAGAAAGGGAAAATATGTCAGATATCATAGTGAAACTCACAGATATGTAATATAGTATCTAATATTTTTGTCATGTCTTTTATTGGGTTTTCTTTATCTATGTGTGAAAATCTGATGATATTTTACAAAAGGTATTAATATATGTATATATACTTCTAATATATCAAATGATATGATGATATCAAATTCAAATGATAAAATTCTGAAATTACCCTATGTAAATAACATTAAAATAAGTTACACGAAAACTCCAGTTTTTCTGGTGATCTTAAAAATTATATCTTTAAGCACTGGACTTCATAGTTGATCAAAAACTGATTTTTTAATGCTGTAGTTTACAGCTACCCACTGGGGAGGGTGAGGGCTACTATATGCTCATTCCAAGCCAACAACATTTATTTCAACTTCTGCCAATGCTGCATCACAGGGCAGCTTTATACACTCGGAGGAAAGCGCTACCCGCTGTCCTCCACATCCACGAGTTCACAGACCAATGCTTTTCTTTGCTTCTTCTCTATGGTATTGGGTTATTATTAGAAATGTATTGGATGCATGGATACATGCGTGGATACACAAAGGACTCATAATAAGGATTTAAATATATGTGAACGTATATGTCGTCCAACTTTTGGTGAAGTAGCTTTATCTAACACTGAAAAAATGAGAAAAATCCATAATTGAAATACATTTATTCTGAGAAAAACAAGTCCCTCAAAAAAAAAATTTTTTTCAAAAAAAGCATATGCCTCAATTATTGGCACCCCTATATATAATACTTTGTATAACCTCTGCCAATAAAAAAGCACTGCATTTTCTCCAATAACATTTTATGAGTTTGGAAAATACAGAGCAGGGCATCTGGACCGTTCCTCTTGAAGGAATCCCTCCAAATCATCCAGGGTCTTCAGCCCGCTCTTGTGCACACACCTCTTCATGTTTGATTCTGTGGTCAGTTAACCATTTTTGTGTTGGGCACAAACACTGCTGGAACATCCAATGGTGACCCAGTTTAAGTTTCATGACAGAGGCAGCCATAGTTTTATCATACCATGTACCCTAACATGGTGTCCAGGGTCTTTGGAGCAAAACAGCCCCAAAACATCACAGAAGCGCCACTATTTTAAAGTTCGGTTCTTTGCTTTATAGCCATTATACTGCTTATGGCCAAAAAAATTTATTTTTGTTTCATCTGACCATTGAACATTGTTCCAGTCAAAGTTGTAGTAGCATTTTGCAAACTCCAGGTGATTATGTTTGTGGTTAACTGACAAATAAAATGCTTTTTTTTTTTCTGGCATACCTTCCAAATAATCTGTTGGCAAGATTTAATGTGGCGATTTTTTTTTTGCCTCTCTTACCATCCTACTTACTGTATGTGGGGACAAAATAAAAATGTGTCTTCTTCCCAGCAATTTTGTAACAGTTCCAGTTTTTTTTAATTATTATTGCCCTAACAGTAGAAATAGGCATTTTCAGACGAGTATGTATTTTTTATAACCATTACCTGACTTATTATGGTCAACACACTTCATTTGTTTTGTGTATTCTCTAATCTCTCCCATGATGATAGATACTGTAAGTAAAGGCATTTTGCTTCTGTGTCACCTAATAGTTATACCTCAGTTAATCAAGAAGTCACAGATTACAGCTTGAAATTTCCTACACACTTTCAATTTACAGGGGAAACACGCTTCAGTTATATTGCGTTCACAATAATTTCCAGGGGTGCCAATAATTTTTCTTATTATTTCAGTGTGAGATGAAGCTACTTCACCAAAAGGTGGATTTTTCTAACACTTTTTTAAATCTTTTAAATCAAGTTGTGCCAATAATCATGACTGGAATTGTACACACATATAATCTAACGAAGATTTTAGTTATACATGGACTGTTAAAATGAATTAAATTAATGTGGGAATTAGAGGGGTAGATACATTTTATATTCTACAGTTCCTTTTTATTACAGTATGGACATTTACTTGACATTAGGCTTATGCGTGATATTATAAATTCTTCAGTGTGCCACCTGAATGTATACACACTAACATCTGCACAAAATGAGGCAGGGAACAAACATTTACTGCATTAAAACAATTACAGTCGACCCTCGCCACTTCGCGGTTCGAATTTCGCGGCTTCACTCTATCGCGTTTTTTTAAAATACAGTATATTCATTAAAAAGTTGATCGAGACAGTAAAAATGTGGGTTGTGCTCGGTTGTCTTGAGTCAATTATCTTAATTTTTTATTTTTTATTAACCTTTTTCCAAAAAAATTGGGTGTTATTTCATGTCTAGAGGGCTCAAATAATGGTAAAAACCGTATTTAGAAGGTCGTAAACAGGTTTTCTATGCTCTAACTATGCGGAAATACTACTTCGCGGAAATTCACTTATCGTGATAGAGTCTGGAACGGATTAACCGCGATAAATGAGGGTTTACTGTAAAATTACACTTAACATTCAGCAAGGATAATAGAGACCATGTACACAGGGCTGAGGTATCCTGATGGATATTATAGTCTCAATACCAAATAAGCTACAATATTGAGCTTATACAATCTTACATCTCAACACAGTCCAGAAATCAATCTTTAATTTATTAAACAATTAATTAAAAAAAAAATCCAGGATAATCAAAAATCCACAGTCGAAGAGATTCACAAGTCTCTAAGCTTCTTATTTTGTGCATAATGCATTACAGGAAAAAAAAAAATAGAAAATGCCCACCATTTTCTTTTCCTTCACCTGTCTCCTGTACGGGCATTCAAGTATGTTTTATCCAAAGATCCTTCATTCTTATATGCATGATATTTTTTAAATCTATCATTGGTCTAGCTTTACTGTAGTATGTTTAGCTTCACTAAAAGAGTATTTGGTTGATTTGTAAGCTTTATGGTATCTATAGGTATTGTAAACTTTCACACCAGTGCAGTCTCTGCAATGACTGATCTACCATAATCTCAGTCATTGCAAATCTAGCCAGTGTGTGACTCGGTGTGGTTGTTCCACTGCTACGACAGATAAGAAAGCCTTCTGTGCCTCTGGCAGGTAGGAGTGGGACCAGTGGGATTAGAATAAAGTCACCCATGTCAAGGATGCTTGTTGTGGCAGCCATCTTGTCCTTAAATCCCACCAGAGTCCAGCTGAGATCATTTAAGCCACAGATGCTAGTCCTCCTCCCCGGTTTCCATGGTGACGGCAGTGTTTTCATGGAAGCACTCTCTGAAAAAGGTGATGACAGAACTCAGCATGTAGTGCTTGCTGCTGATGTCATGGCCCTCGTCGGGAAAAATCTACAGCAATTCAGAAAGAAACAAGGAGTGTGCAAACAGTTACAGAGTGGATTGCATGCACAACAAAAAAAGTAAACTCTAGAACATTTCTTACTGAGCTCTATTCAGGGGGCTGCCATACTGACCTGTAATGTATAGTTTACATTATTCATAGATAACAGCTTCACCAGCTCTGCTGTGTGTTGGAAGTGAACAGAAGCTGCAAGAGAGATGGAAAGGTAGAAATAATCTTCTGGTATAATAACATCCTTAAAGACAAATCTGGTAAATACATTTTTGTTCTTAATTTGTGTGTTCTTAATTTTGTTCTTATAGTGGATCAGTTGTGACTGTTGCAAATGATGCATATATTTTTATGAAGTGACTGAACTACATATTACTCTCTGCATCACGTCACATCCAGATCCACCATTTCACCAGGAGTGCTTGGTTATCAGCAAGAGCTGGTGTGTCTCAATTCAACTGTTTCAATAAACCTTTTATGCAGAGGTCTGCTTAAGCTCCACTAGACCAATATGATGGACCACTCTATTATTTTTAAGGATTTCTAGTCAAATACCATTCTTCAGCCATCAGAATAATGTCTGTGTTGTAAGAGTGCTAGAAGTGCCATGGAGATGAAACTGTTTACCAGGAAAGCCATCACATCTGCAATTATGTTTGTCTGTCTGTGTGTCTTTAAAGCAGTCTTTAACTATAAACCAGAAGGAATTGAGGGAGGGGAGAAACTGCTATGCCTTAAGAAAGGTAAAAAAAAAAAAATTAGCTACTACCCAATGACTAACACCATATTACCTGCCCTTTTGATGATCACTGATAGCCTCATGTAGTTGGAATGAGCAGGGTTCTGGGTGGCTATTCCTGAAAGGGTCTCAGGGAACATGTTCAAAGAGAGCTGGCATGTCAAGATGACAACCTTACCTTGGTTTGCCTCATCTTTATGTCAATCAAATTAGCTAACCTGTTGAGGGAAAGAAGAACTACATGGCCAGACCTGCTTCATTTGGTAGTATTTGCAGAAACAAATTTATATGCATTCCACAGACCGTTTCACATTCCTCCACATCTGTGGACAGCGCAGAAGCATCTAAGGATATCACAATTTTCCTGTGCTATGCAGACCTCAGTGTGGCGTTTAGTAAGAGTAGAGCTACTAAACCTTTTCTATATTAAACTCCTAGAGCACACAACTCCATCATCGAACTGAGTCTGTCCTCTCTACTATGATGAGATGATATGATGGATATATCCAGGAGGCTGAATGAAGAAAACAGGGATTCATGTGTCCATTCACATCCCACACATCAGAAGCATTTTTTTCATGAAGAAGAAAAAGAAGGCTAACCTTCAGGTATCAAATAGCAAGGTTTGAACATAATCACTGTCAGAAAAATAAAAAAAATGACTTTCCTTTTGTTTCCATAGCCACTGAACAACTCAAATTATCATGATTCTTTATTAGACTAGAGTTGAAAATCACAATCTGATTTGGATTAGTGATAAGTGGAAAGCAGGAACTACAAATAATTGGTGATGCTGTATGGTCTGATAAATGCCCCATCCATGTTCCAGGCATTCATGTGTACTTTTGTCTAAGACATGCTTGACAAAAATGCGTGACAGAAGTCTCTCTTTCTGCATGATTTCTCTTGCTCTTGTCACTTCCCTTTCAAATGACAGTTGGATTAGCTGTGCGTTACTGCTTTACAACAGTGTACCATACTACTGTACTTCTCTACTTGTTGAAAATGTCTGTCAGTTTTGAAGATGAATTTTCACGCATTTCTATGCTTGCTCAAATGCTGATTTTCTTTCTGTCTAGTATAGTGTGCTGCCACCTTTTTATAAGATCATGATCCAAAACAGTGCACATTTACCATGTCATGACTGAGCCTTTCTTGCACAACTTTTGGCAAGTACATAGTGCATAATTTGGTATATTAAGGCCAAATAATGTCAACAGGAAGGTCTGAACAGATCCCCCTGCAGAAAACACAAATACATGCCTTGAATGTAAAGGGTAAGCCACCTTCCATCACAAAATATACAAAAGTTGAGGGAGCGCAATATTTCAGCGGAAAGGGCCTCGTGCCGTCAGCCCAAACACCAGTTTCATCTGGAACATGTAAGGAGTGAGTATATAATGTGAGCTCTGCTGTGGGATGAAGGCAAACTGAGCCTTGCACTTACCATCAGCTGTCCCATGTAGGATCAGAAATGTCTGCTTCTCAGATGTGCTGATGTTAGACAGGAGGCTAGAGATCTGACAAATACAAAAGAAATCATGCACCACTCAATAGTGTGTTGTAATAATAATAATAATAATAATAACAATTATTATTATTATTATTATTATTATTATAAGGAGAGGAAATACTGTGTCACGTGCCTTACCTGATACTTGTGCTCATCCTTGGATGGGAACCCAAAATATCGCTCTGTAAATGCTGAAGCTTCACAGATAAACAAATGAGCAGGTCATATAACTTTTAAGGCATTATTATATAATTTATAGCTTATTCCAACTCAAATATTTAAAATGGCTTTTCAAGTCTCTCAAAAAGACTCATACATGTATAACGATACAGAGAGTTTGTGAGGTGTGATACTGTTAGTGTTATTGTACTGTAATGGCTTCTGTGCTACCATAGAGTCTCCAGTCAGAGACGGGTGCCATGGCAACACCACAGCAGAATGGAGAGATGTGAGACAGGAGGAGAAGGGAGCTGAGGAAGCCACCATATGCCTGCAGTACCACACAGACGCACACACACAAACACACACACGTAACATTATACATAATACAGTGGCTTCAGAAAGTATTCAGACCCCCTTCATTGTTTTATTCAGACCCCCCAATAACATTGTTTTGTTATGTAACAGCCTGATGCTACAATCATTTAAATTCATTTTTTTCATTAATCTACATTCAGTACCCCATAATGACAAAGTGTAAACAGAATTTCAGAAAATCTGAAAAAATCTGAAATATCACATTTACATAAATATTCAGACCCTTTACTCAATACTTAGTTGAAGCACCTTTGGCAGCAATTACAGCCTCAAGTCTTTTGGGTATGATGCAACAAGCTTTGCACACCTG
>JAOVYU010000060.1:19006721-19016816 GCA_025674565.1 Synodontis membranacea | reverse complement strand
CTGGAATGCACTTGATGGAGCGATGGAACCCTACAAAAGCCTCCTCACGCATATGAAAAGACAGCGCCAGCAACTGCTAATCACGATGTTCTTCAGCTGCGCATCATCATCCAACAAGTTGCACTATTTTCATAGGTTAGTGGTTGTGTGTAAAAACTGTGTGTGTGCAATTAAACGTTCAATAATAATAATATGATATTTGTAACGTCTAATATGTCTTATTTTTTCTTATTTTGTCTAATATATATTATGTAGTACGAATGTAATGGTGACCAAAGGGTGTTATTTCATGTCTAGAGGGCTCTAATAATGTTAAAAACTGTATTTAGAAGATCATAAACAGGTTTTCTATATTTCTACGAAAATATTCGATTTATAAATATAGAATGCTATTTCGCGGAAATTCACTTATCACGGTAGAGTCTGGAACGGATTAACCGCGATAAGCGAGGGTCGACTGTAAAGCACAAAAATGTCAACTGAAACAAACCTTACTGTACCAGCAAATAATTTAGCCTAAGATGATGATAAGTGAAACAGTCCAGCACTTTTTTTTCAGATCATTTTTTCAGTTGTATTTGCTAGTAATACGCTGATACATAAAAACTATACCACTGCATTTTATATGACTGCATATACAATATATACAGTGCTGAAAATTTTGATTTCTTAGATTGTGCTTTTTGAAGTTTTGCTAAACTCATAACAGTTTCGTAGTTACTGGCTGTACTGGATAGACAGGCAGTCTTTTTCTGTCTGCCACCTTGCTACTCCAAATAATTATCCAGTTATGGTGTACTGACTTTGCTGTTTCCTTGTCTTCTTAATACCTCAATCTGTCAGGGATTGCAGTGCAATTTAATAAAACTGTGTTGGTACTTACAATATTTTGCAGTTCCTCAGATTCTGTGCCACACACTTACTAGATTAATATGCAGAACTTAAGGGACTGTAAGAGGAAAGCATTAACATGTGTTATGAAAGAGTCAGAGGGAGAGAAAGAGAGAGAGAGAGAGAGAGAGAGAGAGAGAGAGAGAGAGAGCTGAATGTTATTCTGGGTTTGAATGCACCCTTGTGAAATGTTTTTTTTTTTTTTTTTTATCATCTTTTTCCTCACTTGTGGTTCCAGGAGCTGAAAGTAGCATTACAAAACTGAGAACAGTTTCTGCTCCATTCCCCCTCATTAGATTTAGATGTGGCCCTTAAACCAAATAGCACAACTTATTGTGTAATAGAAAACACAGAAACCATGATATAATTATCCAATTAGATGTAACATTTTTTCTCTGTAGCACTTTATTACAAGTACCTAGCGTTTAATAAATACATATGCAGTAACTAAGTTATTGTCCATGTGTTACATACGAACATACTGATATACTATTGAAACACATTGCAACTTATGTAAAAACCCCCATGTACATTGTGTTATTCCAATCATGAAGGGTATATGTACAATTCTTAGTAAGTCTTATAGTAAGCAATATTTAATAAAGCAAGTAAAAATAATGGTAAGTAATATTTAATATTTGAAATAGTAATATCGATAGCGTTGATACGTCATACAGTAGCACTTAATGAATGACATCATGCTTCATCGAGGGTTTTTCAGTGGTTATCTGGATAGATAATTTCAAGGGTTCTTTTACACTGGAACACTTTCTGATAGGGAAAAATGCAGTTGTAGGGATCCTGCCATTGTGAACACCAAAGAGCAGATCTAGCAGTATTTCTGAAAACATAAAAAAAAACTCACAATATTACAGACCACAACGATGCACTGCAGATTACTGATGACTTTTTACTTTCTGATATTTTTTTTTTCACATGGAAATTACCCTTCGAACAAACAGATTAAAACTACTAAGCTTTAAAATTATTGTTTTTAAACAGAAGCACTACAGAAGACATACATAAGTGAAAACACTATTTCAGTCTTTTCTGTTTGTTAGAGGATCAGTCAATCAAATTTTTATCGATCATTTTTGGTGGGATTGGTCTGATACCTGTTACTGAGTATCACTTCATTGCCATCCCTGGTAATTATCATCATCATTATTACTCTTTTGTGTCTTGCTCCTCTTTTCGGTCAGATATGCATCTATTTACTAAAGCGCTGGTACTATTAGATACTATTATGTTGCCGTTTAGTATGAATACACTTGACAATTTTCAGAGTAGTTATTATTTCAGTGCTATTATTAGAATCTGCACCGTAAATGGATGTTAAACCTGGTAGTCTGCTCATAAGTACACACAGTGCATATATGCATCATAAATTTGTAATATCGGCATACTTACTAGTAATTATAAAGTACTTGTCGTAGTGTAAAATAAATTGTTGCCACTGAATGCCCAAAGTCCTAAATCAACTGCACAACCTTACCGAGTTCTGTTTTAGTAAGCTGTTGTTTACCGGAGCTATGCGTTCGGCTGGCTGCCTCACATGCACTGCATTGTGCAGTAGGTGGTTGTCAGAGGAACTGAAATGTTAGAGAATATAACAAGCTGTGAGCTGCCCTGCTGGTTTATTTTGCTTTTAGAGTATTCATAATGTCAACATTCTCTAAGGCCAAGCATCTCCCATTCCCTCTGTCACTCTTACCTTATCCAATTCAAATCAATTCAACTTGGAAAAGCTTTATTGGCAGCGCTGTATGTAGTACATTATTGCCATAGTATTGAAAACATGGTTTGAAAACTTGATGAACACATCTCTCTCTCTCTCTCTCTCTCTCTCTCTCTCTCTCTCTCTCTCTCTTTCTCTCTAACCAGCTGTCAGTCTTTCACATTACCATATCATCATGATTCTGTTCTGCATTCATCCTGCACACACACACACACACACACACACACACACACACACACACAGCAAGTCTGAACGAGAGTGCTAACATCAGCCCTAAGGTGTTTGTTTATTTATTTGTTTATGCTCACAGTAATCTTAAAATCTGACTCTCACTAGTTTAAGCTTATATTTTGCAGAAACAGGTAAACTGTACCCTAGGAGCCTTATGACATACTGTATATAGTCCTACACTTGCTCACCTGCATAACAATCATATCAATCAGCTAGTGATTCATCCTGCTTCTTGGCATTTCTCTGTAAGGTTAGTTTTAATCTTTAATGCATGATATGTGATAGCTGCTGCAGTCAGTGTGTGATCAGTGAGAGAGAGAGAACTAAAGAGAGATCAGAGCAGGGGAGTGGAGAGGGTTTAGGTATGTCTGAAAGTGCTCGTTTCAGTACCTGTGGGAAAGCATGACTGTACAAGGAATAAAAGCTCATCTGAGAACCAATTCTCATGAATGTAATCATCACAGTCACGTTCTGCTGCCCCATCTGCATGATTGGCAGGCGCGTTAAACTCCACTGTCTATGATCCATTCGTCTCAGGTTGAAGATAGAAAGTACTGCAGTCTGGACCACCCAGAATAAGTTAGTCCTTTCAGCAAATACATGAATGCTTATCATTATTTTTTTCACACATGCGTGCACACACACACACACACACACACACACACACACACACACACACACACACACACACACACACATTTCACAGAATGTAGTCAGGGCAGTGGAAAAACAGCGAGTTGGATTACGAAAGCAGGCTAAAGACACCTTGGTAGTCTGAAAATATTTCCGTTGCATCTACATAAAATTTAAATAAAATCCTTTTACTCTGGCAAGTCTATCATGACAAGTGCTGTGCAAAAAGGTGTACTGCATGCTGCGAGCTGCACATCACTATCTCAACCCATTCAACAAGTTTAGAGCCTTCAGTGGTGCATGCCAGCCATGCCATTTGAGACTGTCTGATCCAGACTCGTTTTTGGACACTACTCTGACCAGACTTGACCACTGAGGTTCAACCCTCAGCCATTATCACCCTGGAAACACCTCTCAGACACTGCTGTAGACAAGTCAATCCTCCATCCAAAGAAGCATGGTCTTTGAGCTATAAGGAGGACTCTGCTGACAGACATTAGAGTAACACTTTCTACTGTATATAAGCAATTTGCATCATTACCTACAAACAAACGAATGAAATGGCATTACAATGCATATCAATGATTGTTAAAAGAATGCATTGTAATTAGTATAACATCATATTGCATTCATTTTCTTTGGTACACTAGTACATTTATCTATCTATCCATCCATCCATTCTATTCTATCCATTTTTCATATTTCATGGAGTTGTAAAGTTCTGTAAAGGGAGACTTCCCAATTAGCTCTCTAGTATAATTCATTTGTCGGAAAAAGAAAAAAGAAATCAAAGCAGCTATTGCGATGTACTATACGAAGGTCAGCTTGGTTTATTTTGGTTCATCACACTTAGTTTTTAAATTGTGTCTTGGGTGATCTGGTCACAAGTGCACAGCGAGACACATTGCCGTTACACCTGTCTGTCATGCGTCTCCAAGGTGTATACCTGTCTAGTGTTCTAGAATTGGCTACTGCTTATGTGACTTTCGCTAGAAGATCAAAGGGGTTATTATATCAGTTCTGCTGCTAGACAAGCGCCAGGTTTGTTTGAACTAATGGACAAGTAGGAACTAATATACATTATTAACAGCCTAGTCTTGGGTGCACTGAAATTTATTTTGTAGCCTGTACATTTGTACATTGACGATTCTTTGCTGTTGTTTATCAGCATTTATCTGGAAGAATAAAATATTCTAAAATAATGAAGTCCTGATACAGGTTTTGCTTTACCTATAAATAAGAATAGCAAAGAAGTAGCCTAATTGTGCAACAACTAACAAACACACTCAAATTCATCAAATGATCCTGAAATACAAACGGAGGTTGGACTTTGATTTCATATAAGTAATGTTATAAAAAAAAAAAAAGGTTCCAATGTTAACCCTGGCCCAGTATAAACACATGTTGAACTCAGACATGGCTTTCTGATCCTCACTGTTGATGCAGTGTGGCCTGACTGAGAGCTGACTTGCTTTAATGCCTTTTGTTGTTTTGCCTCACACAGTCTCCCTAAAGCCAAACTCTCAGCATGCGGAGGCTTCTGAGTAGCACACACTCTCCCAACGTTCCCTTAGCCATGTTAAGTGGCATGTATTCATGCCCCAAATGGAGCACTTAAAGGCAGCCTAAACAAAAGGTGCTTGTACTTAGAGCCATTCCTGAAAATTAATTTGAGAGTAAAGAATGTGAAAATGTTACTGCAGCATTTTTGCTGCATTCTTTACGAAATCAGGAGCTGAAGAATCACATGGGAGGTAGACATAAAAAGGTGCCTAGAGGTGTTACTGCGTCATAAAATTTAAGAGCCTATCATGTTTCCTTGCTATTACATTGTTTTATTAGAGGAAATAGGGCAAACAAATATAGGTTTGGGTTATTGTGTAATTTTGTGCATATGCGTAAAATTATTGATGAGGATAGACATTTAGGCATGTTATTGCGCTATTTTATATTGCCTTAAGACAAGTTTTAAACGCCATATTAAGTAGTTTATTTATCCAACGTAAAAAATATACTGTTATAGACATAGTGCTGTTTTGATGATAGACCAAAACCTCCCATTCCGTGGGTCAATTTCTGGTGCTCGTGAAGCCCACATCATATGATTTACATCGTTTTCCTACTCATCACTTCATTCAGTGAGTCCTCATGTTCTGTGGATGGAGACATTTTCGCCCTAGAAGACGCCACTCCCATCAGGATAGAAATGCTTTTTGCTGTGATAGAATCAATCATTCAGAAGAATGTCGTACTGATTTGCAGTGGCACTACATGCTAAGTAGAACTTCCCACACATCCATCCTAAAACAACCCTAAAACGGATCGCTGTTCCTGCACCGCAGCGCTTTTGCATTACGTAATACAAATTACTCTCAAAATTTCCTGGGTTTAATGGAAAATTGCAATACAGGTGCAATGCAAATCAGTCATGCACGTGCTTTGTGAAACAGATGTTTCTGACATGGAAAGTTACCTCTAATTTAGGCTGCACTGCAATTACAGACAGGCTTTCCATAAATAATCCGTTTAGCATAATTTTTGAATGCATACATATATTTTGTGTGTTTGGAAGGTGTTGCTTTTACAAACTTTCAGTGTCAGTGATTTTAGATGGTTAATTTTCTCCATCGTTACTGAAACTTGCTTTAATAACAAACAGCCCAAGGCCTTATGAAAAAAATATTGCCCCTTTTTTTTCCCATGCAAGATAGAATAATGCACATATAAAGCCCATAATTTAGTAGCCCATCTGTTCATAGACAGTTCAACCAATTTTCATTTTCTTTTAACGTTTTATATATAATATGTTTAGACTGCCTTGAAATTAAATGGATTTATTACTGGGCCAATTAAGCCTATAAACTAACAATTTGTAGTTCAGTGAAAGAGGAAAAACTATTTATCTCCCAGAGTATTTTAACTGCCTTTAAACACAAACATGTAAATCTTCAACAAATGCTACATAATCAGAGCGTAACTTCAAAATTTCCTATTGCTACTTGAAAGATTATTCAGCGACAAAGACCATCAAGGAGAAATATTTGCAGTAATGTTGCCACATTCAAGCATTCATTAATGTTTATGCTGCGGTAGTACGATCACAATAATTACTTTAGGCACTGCTCTTTATCAAAGGCATGGTAATAATTCTGGACAGCGTGTTAAAAAGTGCATTATTTAGAATGGCAGTAGTCTTTCTTTTCAGCAGTAAGCAATGCAAGGCAGTCGCTGTTCCGCACAAGTGACAAGTGAAACACGTTCAGCAAAATGCTACTTTTTGTTTCTTTAAAGATTGAAAAGGGAAATGACTGAAGCAAAGAAGAGCAGAGCCAACATCTCCCCTCATGACAGAGACATCAGACTGCTTTCAAATGTGTGACTTTCAAACACCTTTAATCTCTCTCTCTCTCTCTCTCTCTTTCTCTCTCTCTCTCTCTCTCTCTTTTTCAAAAGAATTTCAGACATAAGTAGCCATTATACATATTCTGAAACAGAGATTTATGCTGTTATACAAGAAGATGTCAAGAGGATGTTTACCTCCACCAAGGAAGTTATTTTCTTGGTACAGTTTATCTGTCAGCTTCTTTGTCTGTCTGTAAGCAGGATTGCGCCAAATCTACTGAACTGATTTCCATGAAACTTTGTTGTAAGGTGTATCATGGCCAAGGAAGAACTCATTACGTTTTGGAGTGGATCTGAGTCATGGGGCGGTCCTCAAAATTCGTATCTCTTTCAATAACATCGCAAGCCTTGGTGGAAGTCTGTGCTCAATAATGCCATGCATCTTAAAATTCAGTACATGGCAGTAAAATACATATAATGACAACATGGTTGTACGCCATTGGAAATATATCCAGACGTATAAAATAGTTGTGGTTGCAGAGTTGAATATCATAGACGGGTCGACTGTTGTCGTTGGTGGAGGGCTGCACTCTCCGGGAGCCCTTCTAGTTTACAACAGATTTTATTAATACTTTGTATACAATGGAACTGGATTGAACACTGAACGTTGAACTGAGCTCAGAACATTTCGTTTTTGTATATTTCTTAATTTTTAAAAATGCTGGGTTTTAGATACCTAATCGCTGGGTTGAGAGGGTCGTGTCATTTTGCTGGATCATCGTCATATTATGTTAACCTAACTTTTGTGTAATTAACACAGCATAACAGCTAGAGTGCCATTAGAGCCCAGTGTTTGGTTTAATTGTTCCTCTTGAACACGCCTCTTGAACACTCATTAACAACTAGAGGGCATGCTGGCCCTGCTAACATGCAAAATGGAAATAAGACATGGGATAATACCATCAGATAGTTAATGTTACTTCATTTTTCATAACATTAATGTTTTCTAGCAAGGTTACTTATTTCAGGGTTCATATCTAATGTTAGCTAGCAAGCACCAGACTTTTAATAACTTCATCTCTCACCACCAAATTTGGCTATAGCTGGCTAAAGGGGTTGGAGGTGGGTACACTAACAGTATACTAAAATAATATATACATAATGCAAAGGAACTGTAGTATAGAACCATGGACGTGTACTATATACATAGTTTTCAGTAAACAGAAGAGCACACACTCCCAGCAGTTTTGCAATGCAAAATCTGACAGCAGATGATGAAATGCAAATCTCTGCTTCAACTGGAAAAGCAACAACAAAAATGACCAACTGTTAACAGAGAGGTTTGGTCCTTTGGTCCTGTTTAATTTATGGCAAATAGTGTTTAGATAGATAGTGTTTATATTTTACGTGAGAAGCAGCATGCAGACATGAGAATTCGGATTTATGGGAAAACCTGCCAGAAATAACCAAACACCACTGGTGTTACATGATATGCTATAATTTAGTCTACTGTATGTTTCAACCCTCAGTGAACTCAACGTTCAATAGGACCTCAAGAGATTTGACACTTTGATTAATACAACACTCTATACCCAAAAGAGGGAGAGAGAGAGAGAGAGAGAGAGAGAGAGAGAGAGAGAGAGAGAGAGAGATTGTTTTTGGATCACAAGAACCTGTGTTAAGTGCAATCTTTAAGGGCCATAATACTTCATGGCATTATGAATTCATCATGAGGTCTAACCACTGACCCATAGTGCAATTCTGTAACTCTGATGTGTTAAGTTTCTTAATATATAAACCATTTGCTTCTCTGTTTTCTGTTTCTTCATTGCTTTGCCCCCAAGTCACCTTACAGTCAACTGGATTAATTATCTGCATTTATATTCAAGTCCATTGTGGGGGTGTGGTGTGATGTGATGCCATGTGATGTGGTGTGTGTGTGTGTGTGTGTGTGTTGTATTAATCAAGTGTTTTTACTTCCTTGATGCCTGATGAATTTATTTACATCAATAGTTTCAACACAGAGACACACACACACGCACAAACACACACACACACACAGTGACAGACATGCACACACACATATACTAGTGTATCTCAAAAAATATAATATCGTGAAAAAGTACAATATTTTCCATCAGTTATTTAATTAAGTGAAAAATTAATATGTTCTAGCCTCATTACACATGACTAAAATGTGTCAAGCATTTTTCTATTTTAATTTAGATAATTATGGCCTACAGCTCAAAAAATGCTAATAATGTGAGAGCTTTTCAAGGAGTGGACTGAAGCTGGTGTCAGTGCATCAAGAGCCACCACTTACAGACGTCTTCAGGAAAGGGGCTACAACTGTCTCATTCCTAACATCAAGCCACTCGTCTTACATGGGCTAATGAGAAAACGAACTGGACTGTTGCTTAGTGCAATTTTTCAGATTAAAGTACATTTTGTTTTAAGCTTTCATGTACCAGTAGAGGGTAAGCTGCTGACAAGCTTTATGGATTTCGATTTATCGATTTCCTTTTCCAGCAGGACTTATGACTTAGGACTGGTTTGCTGACCATCATATTACTGTGCTTCTGTGTACTCTTGATAGCGAATCTTGAAACATTGATGCACTTATTTGTGGTAAAGGAGTCCCAACCAAGTAGTGACTGTATAATTGAACATACTTTTCACATGTAGGACATTTCTGTATTGTAGATCATTTTCTGACTGATCTTAGGAAATATTCTAATACATTTGAGATACTAGATTTCTGGATTGCATGAACTATAATAATCATCTCATTTAAGTAAGAAAAAAAAAAGGCTTGAAATATTTCACTTTCCATGTAATGAATATGGAATAATCTAAGGTTTTCCTTTTTGAATTAGAATGCACCTTTTTAAGATATCATAATCTTTTGAGATTCTTACAGCAGATTAATTTTTGTTGTTGTATTCTACTGCCCTCTAGTGTTTCACATTCTGCTTTGCTTCTACAAATATTTGCGGATACATTTTTAATACAAAGTAAAGCAGGAATTATGTCGCATTTTGCTTTATTGCAATATGAACATTCTTTATGTGGGTTGCGTAATTAGTCATATGAGCATAGTCATTTATGTAGAGCAAAGCCTGAAAGGGAAAATATCTGAAAAAGAGCTCTGTAAAAAGGAACTGAATAAAGCATGTTTTAACACAGCTGGAACTGCTATACGTAGTACATATTATTATTATTATTATTATTATTATTATTATTATTATTATTATTATTAT
>JAOVYU010000060.1:18984558-18998200 GCA_025674565.1 Synodontis membranacea | reverse complement strand
ATATATGCTTTGGTTTGTACAGTCTAGATCTATTCTTTATTGTTAACATGTTTTGTTTTTTTTTTAAACAATTTTTCTTTTCTTCCAAAATCCACTTGCCAATAACAATATATCAGTCCATCTGAAGGTTTTCAGTCTCGGAATAATCATTTTAAAATTCTAGTAAGTTCAGTTCAGATGTGCAGAAGTCCATGGAGGAACGAATCCGAAATGAAAGCTCCGAAGACGCATTTAAATGTTGATTCTCAACGTGAATCTACACACTTCGGTAAATTTGCTCAAGTTTTCCGGCCGCCAACGTCTACTGAAAAGCTCGCAAACTTTCTCTCACTAAACTTTATTGACTCTGCATTTTTTTTATTATTATTATTAGATTATATTCTGACCATGCGTCCAGCGATGGACAGGAGAACTGGCGCAGGACGCATGAGTTGTTGTGAAAATGTTGCTTATAAACACAGTATCCTACCTTGATGTCGGTCGAGGGGCGTCTGCGGCACTGGTTCGGGACTCCGGCTGTCTGGTTCATGGTTCTGAAGCTGAACTGTTCTCTCTTTCAGTCAGCTGGAGACGGAATGAGAGAGACTTCAGTGCGCAGGTGCGCTCCAGTCACTGAGAGAGAGTTTACCCACTACACTACACTACACTACACTACACTACTCACACACAGCTGCCTAGAACATGTGGAAGACCAAAAGGTCCATAAATACGACGCATCTGCACCCTTAATGCAGAATTGTAATGACATCTCCACTTAACCGCACCAATAAGAGATGCACCAGTAAGAGCGCAGCACAGTGTATGCATTAAAATATTGTACCATCATGAAGTACAATGTTTTACATTGCTTTGTAAACTCAGTACTTTGAAACAGAGTATTTTTGCTCCACTTCTCCCTTCAGACCAGAAATACTTTTGAATATCAAATAAAGAATATGAATGATTATCTGGAGCATGCTTATGAATATTCATGAATAGCAAGGCTAGCAAGTCAGCACATTATATGTACAGCAATTTATATATAAATAAATTGCTGTACATATAATGTACAGGAGGATAATGAGGAAAGACTGGGGGGATGTTTATGGCTGTTTTCATTTGTTTACAGAGAGAAAAGAACACTAAAATTGTTCATTCATTCATTCATTCATTCATTGCTTCATTCATTCATTCATTCATTCATTCATCTTTTTTGTGGTCAGGGTTGTAGTGCATTATGTTTGATGTTGCTTTTATACACAGTACACAGAAATATTCCAAACAGCACACAAATGTCCTCTGAAATACTATGTGGCAGCATGTCATTTCCACAGGGTCATCATTTATATAAAAAAAAAAAGAAAAAAGAAAAGAAAAGAAAAGAAAAATGAAAAAAAAAAGAAAAAGCTTTTTTTCACCTCAGGCAAGCTTAAAAAAGGCTTTTTTATTGTTGTAATATATTTTCAAATGTTTGTATTTTCCGTTCATTAAATAAGCATTTTTAAAAGATTTGGATCTAAAATACCCATATAGTAAAAATTAGTTGAGGCGTCATTCATAGACTATTGAAAAATAAAGCTGGGTAGGTTCTGTTATAATAAAATAATCAATGACAGCGTGGTGTGACACGGCATTAAGCAAAGTGGAGCTACTGTTACCACTGCCTCCTCCTCCTCCTTCTTTCCATTTCGGCTATTCCCAACTAGGGGTCGCCACAGCAGATCTTTTTGTCCGCGCGTCTGATTTGGCAGAGTTTTTACGCCGGATGCTCTTCCTGACGCAACCCTCCCCATATTTCCGGGTTTGGGACCGGCACGCAGGCATACACCAGAGTGAGCACCCCCTTGTGGCTGGGTCTTTGTACAGCACCTGGCTTTCCCTGGAGGTCTCCCATCCAAGTTCTTACCAGGCCCGCCCCTGCTTAGCTTCCAAGAACAGGCGAGATCAGGCACGCACAGGGCAGCATGGCTGTAGCTACTGTTCCCACTGCAACGTTGTTAAAAAAAAAAAAAATTCCATTAACTGTATGTCCTGATGTGTTTTTTTTGCTTTATACTATAGCAAATTGCTAATGCTGTAAATATTTTGTGTTTATTAAAGGATTCACTTTACCACTTTATCAGTTTAGAGTTATGTTTACTGTTATGGAACATTTGTGTGATGTTAATTCCTGTTTTCACTTACGTTGTATAATAATAGTTGTTCCCTCACCAGTCTCTCGCTGTCTCTCTTTTGCCAATAATAAGAAACAAACGCAGTTTGAAGAGCTAAGACCTTTCTCCTCAACAATGTTCAGGTCCTAAAAGTGTAAATTTACAGCATTAGCTCAGACTGGTAAAAGGCACTGAAACTTGGGACTAATTCCAAAAATTCTAATTCCTCATAGAAAGCTTCACCCTACACATGTATGTATACTCTGTTTATGTGGAGTGTCCATCATACAAGTGCCTGTTTACTATAAAACAATGACATATTAGAGGAAGTACATTAATAAAAATCTTGTAACTCACACTTTCCCTGTAGATCACCCTTCCCAGAATCCTCTGCGCCAAGATGCCAGTCAGCATTTTGAATGCCATCGATATTCCAAAAACAATCTGCAACAATCCTGGGATATCTTAGTCTATAGATCATTTTACAATGTAAAACCGAAGATATTGTATTTTCATAATCTGCTTCTGTATATAATGGACCCGAACCAGCCTCGGCCATCTTGCTGGAACGGCTGGAAACGAAAGTAAAGATGAGGTAATTTTTGTTCAGTGCTTCCACATGACATGTAGATGAAGAAAAAGATTGAGATGGGTTTCAAAGGGATGACTAACAGTGAATTTGTGGAGGTTTTTGCTGCACTGAGGGATAGGAAGGTAGTGGTCACGTACTTTCAACATAAAAAGTATGCACCATTCTGAGAATGGTGGCCTGTCCCTTTTAAATAATGCTAAATACTCCAGACATGATGGCGAGTTTTTAAACTAGTTATATCAGCCGCAGTGATTTATAACAGAAGAGAGTGCTATCAGCAGCTTTGCAGTACTGTTCAAATATCACCTTTAGGCACCTTAATTTGATTTAATTCTAATTTTGTCTTTGATGTTTATTTTATGACTCTGCATAAGTGGATTATTTTAGATTTCCAAACATTACTTTTCTAACAAAAAAGGTAAATGGTGAAGGAAAATGTGTGTATGTCAGCACAGAAAGTAACTGATTACATAATAGACCACTTCGCAGACAAAAAAAAAATGCTAGATGTCGGTTTTACCTACAGAAACAGAAGCTAGTGTGACAGGCAATGTTTACAGAAGAACTGTGGCAGATTCTCTAAGATGCTCAGAAAAATGTTCCAGACATTATTCTAATAAAAGTGTGTGGCATATACTTGAGACTACTGATGTATTTTTTAAAGGCCAACTGTTGTCATGCCAAATACTGACTTTATTACGTTGAGTGCTGTTTGATGCTTTTTGTAGGATTTTTTTATGTAGGAAATGTTTCATTTTGTTATTTTCAAAAGGATCATTGCTGTACAGCACGTCTTAACATATGCCAAAGACTTTTGCACGGTACAGTATATGCAATTACAATATGCTCCCATTGCTCAAAGACAAAGCAGTGGGTGCTGTAAAAGGTAGCACTTCAGACAATGATGTATGCAATTGTGAACAGCATTCATACTGCAAATGCTTCACATAAATCTGCCATGTTTATGGACCATTAGGTGCACTATAATGATATGCCCTGTTGCTCAATCAGCCACGCTTAAGCACTAATGGTGCACCAAAACTGATTTCATCAGCACATTCAGTGAGTGAGATGAGCAGCAGGTGCAATTATGAATTTTTAACATTATATTATTTTTTGCGAAGTGACTGATATTTCAAGTAGTTTCTTACATATCTTCTTGGATGAGATTACATTGTGCTTCTGTGATATTATTTCTTAGTTTCATTGTTTCTAAATCATACCATATTCACTAACTCTGTTTCCTTGTAACTTTCTTGGAATATTTCCTCATTGTGTTCTCTGTCTGTTTGGATTCAGAACACAGAAGTGCCTAAGCTAAGCATGCCATCAATATGGAATATGAGTCCATGATTCCTAGATAAAACCAAATAAAAATGACCTTGCTTTTGGCCAGCTGCATTTATATCCACTACTGCCTCTATTTCAATGCACGCTTGATGTCCAGCTGAATTAGTTTTTGTATTATTCTAAAAAGCTGAGAGAAGTAATGAGCAAATGAGCAGCAAAAGAATAATAATGAATATAAAAAAAAAAACCCTGAGCAACCATTGCACGTGTACACACACACACACGCGCACACACACCACACACTGGGCAGGCTGCATAATGACACACAACAGTGAACACTGACATGCATCTACTTCTGTGCCATTGCTAAAGACTGTTAATGCTAATGCAGCATTATTAGCCCAGAGAAAGAGAGAGAGCAGAGAGTAATGGAGAAAGAGAGAAAACATTACCCCGATGAGTGGAGCATTAATATTAATCTGAGCTCCAGGCTACTGTTCATGGTTCAGAGAGCTTTTTTTCAAGTCTCACTAATGTTCAAAAGCTCTGTGTACTGTGTGTGTGTGTGTGTGTGTGTGTGCATATTTCAGAGCCAGAACAGAGTTGTGACTGTGAATAAGACATCTACAGCTCAACCTGCTCCTCCAGGGAGCACTCCAGCTTGCTCCTGTACCACATTTTATACACACACACACACACACACACACACACACACACACACACACACAAAGAGCTATGGCAGTTATGGTGCAGTGGAGTTCCGCTGGGTGTTGAGATGCAACAGCTCTTCTTCATGCTGAGATTGGCTGTATGTGTGTGTTAGTGTGGAGGAAGGTCAAGATGTTCCCCTGTCCTATCATATCTATCTTGTGTGTGCTGCAGTACTGGACTTTCAAGTGATAATGCAGAATCTTTGTGTTTGCCACATGAGGCTGGAATAGTGAGTGTGTTCTACTGTGCTTAGTGTGAGATGGAGAGTGACAGTCTGTGTGTGTGTGTGTGTGTGTGTGTGTGTGTGTGTGTGTGTGTGTGAGTGTGAGTGTAAGTGTAAGTGTAAATGTATGTGTTGTTTGGCATCCACACTTTTAAAAGCCTCTCATCCATTCGCTTCATCTCCTGTCTTTTCTTCTGAATTTCTGTGGTGACATTTGAAGTGTGACTGAGTCCCAGGCAGAGAGTTTGAAGGTCAAAGGTAAAGGTGAAGTGAGAAAGTCTATTGATCCACAGTTCCTGAAAGGTCATTCATGTTTATCAGCTGCAGTAGGTCTGCTCTGTGTAAGTGTGTGCACGCAAGTTCTGAGCATGCGCAAATATTTTAAGCTGATAATACAGTATATGCCTTCATGAGATATTCAACAAGATAATAATAATAATAATAATAATAATAAGTATTATTATTATTATTATTATTATTAAATGGGAACAGTCAGAATCACATTCATTCAGCATAGACTTTAACATGGATTTGAAATTTGTTGCAGTATTTCTGTCAGAATTCAAAACCATGCCACATTTAACCCTCTGGAAGCCAAGACCCTCCCCCGTGGTGTATATATAAATTATATTTTACCGTTGAGCAACACTTTCTACCACAGGGTTAACATATTCATAGATAAAAAATATTTTAGCTGTATGAAAAAGTAAATGTGTATCCAACATAGTTATAATTTATAATTTATAAGCTATGTGCATGTGAGCATGAAAACTAATAAGCCATCATAAGTTTTCAAAGAAGCTTTGGTCCTTTTTTTTTTTTTTTTTTAGCGCTTCCTATAAATAGTTAATGATCAGAATCAGAATCATTTATTGACCAAGTATAAGATGTACAGGAATCAGGTGACGACATAAACTCCAGAAATAAAAATGATTAAACAGTATTGAAATATCAATATACTGAAAATCTTTAAATATACTGTATTAAATATGTAAATTACCCTGTAACATAAGAATGATATAAGAATGCCCTGGATAAAGTGTCCTGGAAGATGGAATCTGATGTCACTGAATTTCTATTTCTAGTAAAGTGTTATATTACCATTACAGTAACTGCAGACTCTTATCATGTTGTAGCAGATATAACAATGATTCAGTGCTACAGTAAATATGACAAAAACAAATCTGAGATTTTTAGACAAAAGAGCAATTTATTTAAATGACGCAAATGTTTTAAGTTCTGTACTAAATTAATTCATGTAAATATGTGGATAAAACTCAAAGTGTATATTTTACTGTACAGGGATATTTTGCAAGTGTTCACAAAACTAGAAAACAGAAGGAATGTTTACAGGACTTTAAACTCCTTTAATTTGAACATTATGAGTTGTTTTCAATATTTCTTGTTTTGTGTCATTATTAAAGTCTAAGGCTGTTGTATTAGGAAAGTTTTAAGGCCTAAGGCTGTTGTATTATGAAATGTTTCAAGAGAGCAAATGTTTCCATAAATTCTTGTTGGTTCTTTGTGTTTTTAGTCAAGTGTATGGTTTGCGCGCGCACACACACACACACACACACACACACACACAGAGCTAACACACACACACACACACACACATACAGCTAACACACACACACACAGCTAACACACACACACACACACACAGCTAACACACACACACAGCTAACTTAATCATCTTGGGTTCTGCCAGTTCAGGCTTTATGAAGGATAATGATTAGATTATGTATACTTTTTTATAGATAAGATTCATGCAGTTCATTGAACTCAAATCTGAATAAAATTAAAACCTACAAGAAAACCTACAAAACAAGAAAATTGCAGATTGCCTTCACTTACATTTTATATGAACGAATAAACTTACACTTACTATGAAGTTTGTGTGCGGAAATTGTTATTATACCTTTCTGGAGTAAACTTCACTCCAATGTGTTTTTCAGCGTAGAATTCCCGACCTTTTATGAGAAATTATATACTTCACCACGATCTTTCCTATAATCGCAAAGAAAATATAAAAAAGCAAATATAAAATATAAATATAAAGTAAATTTCTTAGAACTTTACACTGTTCATTACAAATAGGTGCCACAAAAAGGTATAATCTTTTTCATTATCTCTAGTGTGTTATTTTAGCCCACAGATTTTTACAATTTTTTTCTCAAACATTATAATAGTTGTTATAAAACATGTCATAACATAAAAAAAAAAATAGTGCCATTGCACTGACCATAATGTATGTAATAAAATAATGACATTAAGCTACAGCACGCAGCAAAGGATAGCATGAGACACATAAACTGTCATTAATGATCAATCATTACTCTTAACGGTAGAGCAACACAACTATACAACAAGACAAATTGTTATGATATCTAATAACAACACATGACACCTGACATGACATGTATTACTTCAGTCTACAGGGTCAAAATATATGGGTTTTGTCATGTACAGTACATTTTTAATGATGTCTCTTGCTAAATGTCACCTCTAACTGGTCTCAAAGGGTGAATGAGAGATGTGTTGCTTTTCTCTGAAAGATATAGCTGGCTATTCAGGTGACCATTAGTCTTCTTGTCATTTGCTTTTGCTTTCTCTGGAACTCTGCAGTCTATTGTCTACCTTCTATATACCTTAAAAATCAGGTCAGTGCCCTGAAAAAGCTCTGTTAATCAACAAACACGTACTCAATTGCTAAGCTTAAACTTTAATGTCTATTATGAGCCGTTACTTTTTGATGAAGTAATTTAAGAGATTTAATTAACAACCAAGGAATGAGCCAACTTTATTGACGTTGCCTTAAAAAGGTCTCTCTCTCGAAACTCATTATATATGCAGAGACTGGATTAATCTCGCTTTCTGTCTCTGTGATTCATCTGATATTTGATCAGAGCTTTGATTAATAATTTCTGAGCATGTCAGTAAGGGGGAAAATTATAAAGAGAAGGAATGGACAATTGAGAACAACACAGAAAAACATAGGAGTAGGGACACAAACCCATCCCAGCACATTATTCATTTTTGGGCCAATATTAAAGAAGAGCATGATGTAAGAGCAAAAGACAGAAGTGCAGTTTAGCTTTCATTCTACTGTAAATCCATTTGGATGGGAGTGTGTTTGTGTGTGTGTTAGAGAGAGAGAGAGAGAGAGAGAGAGAGAGAGAGAGAGAGAGATTTATTCTCATCCATACGTACCATGCATCTGGTGCAGTCCAACATATTTTAGGGTACGCAGCTCAGTTTTTGCTCTCTTGTCTTCTCATCTTTAGGGCTTATCCAAGACTCGTTCTGGAAAAAAAAAAAAAAGAAAAGAAAAGAAAAGCAACAAGTGTTACAGGTTCACTTCTTAAGGTTTTGATGAGGCAAATCAGAAATCAGGAAGACACATTTAGCTTTATAAAGATAAGATACACTGTTTCCAACTAACTATTCGACTCAAGTACATAAATAATAAACAAAGCTTGCCAGTTGGATAATAGAATCTGGATTATTTGAATAGGACTGGTTGCCGAACATCAGAGCTCTTTCATGTATGACAGAAGCATTATCTTGGCATCTGATAAATAGCTTCAAACTGCTGCTTCACAACAGTCTTTCATCTTGACAATCTCTATAGTCCAATTACCCAGAGAGAGAGAGAGAATATGTGCTGTCTCAAATGTAGCATGGGGCTATTTAAAGATTTTTGTTGCTCCTCTGCACCGGTTCATCAGGGACAAAAAAGAAAGAGAGCTCCTCTATTTCTCTCGGGAGAGGACAGGAAAGGGCAGGATAGGAAAAGTGAGGAGAGTGGAAGAGAGATATTTAGGGATGCAATAGGACAGCTCTTGCCTCAGAGTCTCCTTCTCTTTTTCAATTGATCCGTGACACAAATCAAGGACGATAATCGGTGATATTTGATTCCTTCATTAATATGGTGAAATATTATGACAGCAACAATGTATGCAGAATAAGACTTTCTAGAAATATACAATTAAGGTCCTGCACCATGTGATGTTTGTCTCTTTGCTAAAATGAAATCCTCTGTTACTAGAACTCTAGTGATTGGCTTTTGAAAAAGCTTCTGATTGTAATCATATTTTCTGGTTTAAATATCATAGAATTAAACCGCTGGAGGGCATGGTAGTGCTTTAGACTATAATTAAACTGATAATGAAACCATAACTCACAATGTCCTATTAGCATGAATGCTACTTTCAGGTTGATTGTGTTAATCTAATTATAGCTGGATTCTGAAGAACAAGAAGCCTTTGTCCCTGAGAGTCAACATTTCTGTCATTGGGGAAAAAAAAAAAAAAAAGTTGGCCCTTATCATTATTATTTATTTATATATATTTTTTTAGAATGGTTGCTTGCTGGAGATTTCTCAGCGTTTGGTTTTTAGCATTGTATTAGACCAGCACAGCTTTCTGACTTCAGTCCAATTCTCAGCCAGTCCCATGTTGGGCTTCTAAAATGTGTGCTTTAACCTCAGCAGTCTGAGAGTGTGTGAACATCAGACACATCACAGCCGAAAGTGCAGAAAAGTGCTGCGGGCAAACTACATCGTCATCCTACGCACATACACATGCAGCCAGTAATAGGTTTCTGGATTCTGCCACTGAACGTCTTAGTGGCTGATATTCCTTCACTTAACATTGTAGAAAGATACTGAAGGACTTGGGGAAACTTGGGTTGGATTTCTGCCATGGCTAAAAAAAGTTCTTTTAGGGGTCAAGTTTAACAAGGCATGGGTGTGTGGTTTGTCATGTAGAATGAAAGAGACAAGTATTGATGTAGCACTTTATCTAAGAATCTGGGTTTTAGGAGTAGTCTTGACTGATCCTCAATTTAGTAAATTCAGACAATAGCCAGGCATTTTAAAAAAACTTGAGTTTTGCACACAACAGATGTGACATTTTAAAAATTCTGACAAAATACAACTGCTCTGTGTTTAAATTGAGTGATGTGATGCAATTAAAGCTGGGTTTCTCCTCTCGCGATAGTATTTCCTCCCGTGATAGCACTTACAGAACACCCCTTTTTTTTTTTTTTTTTTTATTCTTACAGGTATCGTTTCCTTTGACTGTTCGTGTCATGTGATTTGAATGCAAAAAATATGTTGAAATATATTTCAATTTTGTGAAATATTGCCTTATCAGAATATTGCCTTATCGAGCATAAAAAACTTGTCTGTGGAATTTATTTCAGCACCCATAAAAATAATAACTAGTATTTTCTGGAGTATTTTTAAACCCTCTTATATTTGATTTCGAGAACAAACAGGGCAAACAATTTACAGGTTCAAGCGACTTTATTTAAGCAGGTTTAATAGCCTATCCAAGGTAAGGTACTTCTTAGTTCTTAGTTGATGTTGCAGTTGTACAGTATATTTCAGTGGCCTGTAGTAGCCTAATTGGCGGCAATACAATTATGTCAGCAAATGAAATAGAAGAATATACTGAGAACACTGGGTCAAATTGGTTGTTATTATTACTGTGATTTCTGTGACCTGATAGAAACACAGCTAATGTGGAAAAACTGCAAACAGCTGATAATTCTGGTAAGAGGAGTGATTGTCGAAAAATAGCATAACAGTGTATATTAGGCTACAATAGTGCAGTTCACAGTTTGTGTTGTACTATAAAAGTATGGCCTTAGCATGTATAGCTTCTGAGATTTTTTTTAGCCTCTTTCTTTATTTTTTTTTTTTGACCTCTTTATTTTTTTTGACCTCTATATTTTATGACCTCTTTATTTTATCTTGTAGGTTTTCAGGTAAAATTTTTAGTGACTGACTTTTCCCAGTATGAGTAAACACATATCCAATGCTTAAAGATGTGTCATCTCTCCCCACATCTGGGAATGAGAATATGACTTTTGTTGGTGTGCTTTTGTTGTGATATGATGTATTCTACTGAGGATTGTGGGTTTGAGCTCATGGACCTGTATTTAAGGTTCCCTCTCACTCCACTCATTAATTTTGAATCAAAGGTCAAAGTCACAAAGTGTTTCAGAGGATGGGAGGATAACAGTGGAAGAAGTGTAGTAGTAACCCAAGAGGAAACACTGCTTAAAGAGAGAAGAGGAGTGAGATGGAGTAGGGATGGGCGGCAGGATGAACGGTTTATGTTGTAAAATTTAAACCAGTTACTTACAGAAGAAAGGATGAATGAGTATGAACAACAGCAAAAAATCTAACATGGAGAAAGAAATGTATTGTAACTGATGAGATGCTGAATTGTAGAAATATGAATTTATTAAATACAAATTGATCTTTGTTGGTTGGTAATAAACTGAAATGTCATATTTGTAACTCATGAATAAATGTTGGAACAGGGAGTGCTCTGAAATGTCAACTGCGCTAAACTGGTCATGCCTCGGATGGCCAATTTGGCACAGAAGTGTTGTTTGCACTCTCCATAACTTAACAGATTGCTGTGAATCTGTGTTACATTGAAGAGGAGGAAAACGCAGGTTTTCGATGCCTTGAAAATGCTACAAAATGATACAATGTGATTCCAATCCATAAAGCTACAAGTCGATATTTGATGATACCCCTGAATCTACTACGATGCTATGTGATTCAATTTAGTAGCCTCCAATCAATACGGCAGCAAATTTGTTCAGAATCTGGGGTTGACCTACCATTAATTTGTAAATGATGATATGCAGAAGGACTCTTTCATGTATCAGAATTCACACAAAGACAAAGATACAAACAGACAGACAGGTAGCTAGATAAATGGATGGATGGATGGATGGATGGATGGATGGTCAGATAGAATTATTCGGAAGTATTTCAGCAAAGATTTTTTATACAGTGAAAGATGAATGACGTACATGTGAAGGTAGAAGGATGAACTACCTGTAAGTATATGCTGCTTTATGAAGAATTGTTGTCTAAAACATTTCTATTTCTCTGGAAGCATTGTATATGCTACTCATCTTTCACAATATCTAAAGAAATATATCCATTAACTCCATAATCTCTGGAATATTTATACTGCATTCCAAAATTGAGATTCACATTTTTGAAGTGATATCATTTTTTATTAACTTTACGTAAACTAGTGGATGATCTAATGGATCTAATGCACTAGTTGTCTCGTTCTTGTAAAGTCAGTGTCTTTTCCTTCTCCTGTTTATCATTAATTTATGAATGGTGCCACACAGACTTATTCACAATGCAAACTTTACATCAATGCACAAAAATACAAATAAGACAAAGTGCAGAAAACTACAATGTCAGAATGAAATATTGAGATTTAGTGAAGTGTGGATTGTGGCTTATTGTGAAACCCTACAGTGGTGGGATATGAATTACTGTTTTAAAAATGCCGTCCTATTATTATTCATATTCAGCGACTAAGAACAGGGTAAGACGCTGGGAGGAAGCGGTGTGGAGCCTGATGACAGTCGGTGGAAGAGATTCTTAATAGTGTTTCTCTGAAAGATCTTAGTGGAAAAAGTCTAAGGCTGAATGCGTTCCTGGTAATTGTGGAGGGAATAAGCAGAATTCTTGATGTTCTCCATCTCTTATAACTACACTATTCTCCTTAATAGCCTCAACTGATTCCACACAACACGGATGAACACAGTGTATGCACACATAAAAGCATCACTATTATAAAGCATCAGTGACGAAACCTGTACTGAACAGCAAGAATATAAGCTAGAGATCAGTTGCAGTGATATATGAGACATGTTCTAGTACTTTCTGCAAGAGGCCATAAATTCTTATGGTTGTTTCATGTCACTTGTGTCCTGTTTGTTGTTCAATGTGAGAGAGAGAAAGAGAGAGAGAGAGAGAGAGAGATAGACATTTTAATGAGACTTAGCACTAGCACTCTCTTCAGTAGGAATAATCTCTATAAGAGAAAATCTTTTCCCAAGCCACTGCGCTGTTATTCATACTCGTTAAAAATAACAGTCAGTGCTCTAATTAGAACAAACTTCATATGCAAACATGAACACAGATGAATTCAAGTCTGAATTCCCTTCTCCGCAGTATTTTATAATACCCTGACAGCTGGCTCATTTTAATGGTTGTCTTTTTTTTAATGACTGATTGCACGGACATTAATAGGGAAGAAAGATATCCAACAGCTCTAGAGTTCTTATGGTGGATTATTTTACCAATTGTGTCATCTTTTATCACACTTATATCCACACATTTCAAAACTGCAGTTACTATTGATCAAACTCTTAAAACAGCATGTCACTCCAGATGAGATCATCTGCCAAATACTGTAACATTAAGTGATCAATTAGCATAAAATGTTTTTTTTTTGTATATATGCTAACATCTTGTAAAAAAAAAAAATCATATAAAAGGCTATATATCAATATACATTATCAAATCGTTAAGATTAATGGTGTGTTTTATTGTATTTTTGTTTTCATAATGTGTGTTTTTTTTTTTTTTTTAATTCCCAAAGGAAATAAAATCTATTGCACCAGCAATAAATGTGGAATGGATTTCTGCTAACTGAGCAGGGTTTTTTTTTCTGTTTTCTCTCAATTCTGTTTTGGTTAATGATGTGTCTCTGTGATCAGCATCCTTTGCATCAAACACCAGGCAAGATGAAAGTAAGTTAGCATAAAGTTTTTATGTTAGTCATGCAGTGCTGATTAATAGTGTATTAGCTGTAGGTGGATTCTGGTGTCTGAGTAAATATATATGAAGCAACATGT
>JAOVYU010000060.1:18875139-18885354 GCA_025674565.1 Synodontis membranacea | reverse complement strand
CCATATTGGGATACTCAATATTAAGTTACTACTTTACTTAAGTTAATTGTAGTAAAGCAATAACACACTCACAATCCTGCTATTATGCTGAACATGGGCATGGCTGTGATTACTTGCCAATATTCAGAAAAAACACACTCTTGTTTGTGTGGTATTTCTAAACGGCCTCGAGTTCTTTGAGAAGGCTATCCACTAGATTTTGTCATGTGGTATGGGGATTTGCCAATTCAGCCACAAAAACATTAGTGAGGTCAGGCATAGATAGATAGATAGATAGATAGATAGATAGATAGATAGATACATACATACATACATACATACATACATATATAGCTCTGCAAAAAATTCAGAGACCACTGCAAATGTATCAGTTTCTTTGGTTTTACTATTTAATGGTATGTGCTTGAGGAACATGGGCATTTTTATTTAATTCCATAAACTAATGACAATATTTCCTGCAAATTCCACATAAAAATATTATGCACTTATTATAATACACTTAATAATGCATAGAAATCATTATATCCAATTTTAAACAACAAAATACTAATGTTTTAACTTAGGAACAGTTCAGAAAACAATATGTGGTGGAATAACCCTGGCATTTAACTAGACTTTTAATGTGTCTTGGCATGCTTTCCAGGAAATTGGGCTGGAATTTGGGATGGTCATTACAGGGTCTTGATCTTGTGGTCCTCCATCCACACCTTGATTGACCTGACTGTATAGCATGGTTAGGGAACATTGTCAATGCAGAAGAAACAGGGTTTTTTTCCAGGATAAGCTTTTTCATGGCTTGATTCATGTGTCCTTCTCATACCCCATTCAAGCCTTGTTGAAGCACCCCCGGATCATTGCCCATTCTTCACTGAATTTCACAGACGGTGTGAGACACTGTGGTTTGTAGGCCTCTCCAGGCCTCTCTCTAACCATTAGATGAGCAGGTAATGGGAAAAGCTGAAAACTGGACAGAGAAGATGACCTTACTCTAATCCTTATGGTCTTTAGCAAACCTCAGCCTGGCTCTTCTTTGTTTCTTATTGATAAAGTGCTTTTTTTCTACCTTTGCATGAATTCAACCTCGACTGTATTAGCCTGTTTTGAGTCGTTCTTGCTTTGAGTCATCCAGCTGCCACTTGCCATTCTTTTTGTAGGTAACTTGATGTCATCCTATGGTTGTTGAATGAGACTCAACGGAATTGACAATCAACCCAATCAGTGGAGAGTCACTTTCACACTCTGCCTGCCTGTAACTTTGTTGTCCCCCAGTGTCTGCTGCTTGACCTATTTCTTCTGAACTGCTGTCTTTGAATTTTGAAGACTCCGCTCATCGTATCCCTCTGCCAGTAAAGCCAGAATTGAACGCTGCTTTTTCTTACTCAGAACTTTTCATATTGGTATGATAAATAGATTGGAATGATATTTTTATATTCCAATTAAATTTAAGGTACTACTAGGACTGTGTTTGCCCTTCAAACTGGTGCTGTTCCAAGAAGATAGTGAAGAACACATCAATGATTTTTTTTTCCTTGTTAAATAAGATTTGGTTTCATTTGATCACCCAATCAGTACCTCATTAAGTTGTGTTGGAATTCCATCACAGGCACTGGAATGAAATGGATGCCATACATAGAAATGCTGATTTAAGAAAAAAATTAAGTGATCTCTTAATATTTCCACAGGTGTACATATGGATCATGGTTTTTTATTCAGACCAAAGTGTTTTGGTGACCAAACCAGACATCCTTCATGGTCTCCCAGATGACTTGGTAGAAAAGCAAGGGCATGTGTGTGCAGGAAGCAAAATGATCTGCAGCACATTAAAGAGAATACAACACAGTGCCAAGACATATGACACAGGTCATTTATTAGTTACTTTATGCTGGCTCTTATAAGGTGTTTTGTAGCAGTAGAAAAAGATCCCACAGCAAATGGAACCATCTTAAATACAGCTTGATCCTGTCGTTCTTTTATACAGCATCATTCTTAATTGAAACACTGGTCTAATCTGTTTTAATTTATGGATTAAGGATGCTTTTATATTTTTCACATTTAATATTTCCTTAGTTAATGCCATTAATATGATAGGACTGGGTTTCACAAAAGTTTAACTAAATTTGTGTTTGTTATTAAAAGTACACAAGCTTTTAAAACTAGACAGTGGAAAGTGAGCGAGTGTGTATTTGCAGATAGCAAGATGTGATGGAGGATTCGTGTGTTGGTGGTTTAACGTTTCTCAATACCTTTTTTTTTTAGATTATTTGTTAAATTGTGGCATGAGGATGTCTGTTTTTGGGAGTCTCTGGGAGCAATTATTGTCATATTTATCACAAATCACTGGTCTCATTTTTCAATATACAATTTAAATTTCTCCTTAAAAATGTAAGCCACTGCTTCTAACTTGAATAGTATGCATAACATTTTCTTGCTCTCTCTCCCTGAAGCATAGACAGGTTTCCTTTAACTGCACATTCTCCCAGTTCCTCTCCCTGTCTCACAACTGGTGTTCTCCAATACCCCTCATTTCCCCAGTCTCTTATTGACCTTTGCTGATATGTACATTACAAACCAAGAGGTCATGATGCTGTACGGAACCTAAGCATGAGAATGTAAACCACTACAGAGACCACAGTATGTGATTGTAGCAGTGTTTTTATAATATAGAAATGTAATTGTGAGGTTGTTGGCTGACACAACAGGGCTAAGGATGAGGATTAGGCAGGTTTCCAGCTCTGCAACTGTTGGTTCATTTTTATGTTGTAGCAAAGACATTGACCTCCCATGAACACTGTAGCAAGACATCTGGTCTCCCAGTGTCACTAATAGAATGTATGAACATATTCATTAAATTTCTATTCTGCATGTCTGTTTGCTTTAGCATTGTGATCAGTGCAAAGTAATTAATATCATAATTGTTTTTTTTATTATAATATTTGCAATCATGCTTGTACATATAATTTATATCCAGCAGATAGTGTTTATACTGTGCTTCATTTGAATGGAAACATATGGCTGTGTCTATTATTGCCTCTGCAGCTCCAAATCCCTGAGATTTACAGGCTTAATACGAAGTAGAAAAATTTATGGCTGTTCACACAAGGCAATCTAAACTGACATCTGCTTTACTATAAATAAAAAGAGCTTCACAAAAAGAGCTTCACAACTATTCAAAGCCCTCCAGAGTAATGATAAAAAAAAATGAAATACACGATAGGTTGGTTTAATATGACTTGGAAATGTATCATGCTCACACATGTTTTACCACAACCACAGTGTTGCAGGAAACCAAGCAAAAATTAGAGCTAAAAATGGAACTAGAAAACCATTTTGACATTCCGCAGATCTGTTAAAAAATATTTGTATTAGCCAGGTATAAACATGTGTGGGTGATAATGTTGGTCAATAAGGTTGGGGATTGTTAATGGAAAATTTCACTAAGGGCCATAACTGATAGATTAGGGAAGCTATTGCCTGTACTGTGGTGATCTTTATTGATGATGTAAAACACACCATACACTACACACTAAACCAAGAAAGGCTGCAAGGATGAAGGATGAAGGTCAAGGAGAATGAAAAAAAAAGGCAATATCTTTGCGCAAGCCTTACTAAAGAAAGAACACAGTATTGTTGATCATGTGCTATGTAGATAAAGCTCTTTTAAAAAGAAAAGGGAAAAGCCAGAACAGAAAATAAAGCTTAGAAGGAAAAGAACTTCCCCCTTGATTGTCGTTAAATATGGTGGAGGTTTAAACAATATTGTGCTATAATAACACAGCTAAATGTCCTAGAAAAAGAAAAGCTGTTGACTTGAAAAATATTCATTGTGTAATATCTATTACCCACATATTTTGATACATAGTATCTTGTTTTCTTTAGGATTATAAATACATTATACACCTACAATCATTTAAAAATATATACAATATAATGATAATCAAGAAAGACACTAATATATACACTAAACTTAAATATAAATCACATTTCATACAGACAATACTGTGTTTTGTCTGGGAATAGATAAGTGGCATGCTATTAGCTCATTTAATATTTTAAAGAGATTAATCTGCTAGTCTGCTTCAGTGGCACGCTGTGTAAACATGTGAGATGTATTATTATGATTCCGATTATGACATTAAAAAAAACCCTCTTTATGCCATTAACTTTCAGACCAAAAAATAAACAACTTTTTGAAAAGAAAAAAAAAAGAAGGCAATCTGCATGTATTCTACCTGGGAGATTATCCTAATGATTACATTTAAGCTTACAGAACCCTAGAGATGTTTGCCAATGCTTGAGCTTCCATTAATTTTTAATTACTTAATGAAGCACCCGAGAATAGATAATTGTGATTTCCATTTACACACATCTAAGAGTACTTTTAGCTCATGTTCAGATTTGCACATACTGTATGTTCTTGGAAAACAGCAGATTTTTTTTTTTTTATTCAATCATCTCCAATAACCACTTTATCTTGATTTAGGGCTGTGGAAAACCTGGAGATTATCTTGAAAACACTGGGTGTGAGGTAAGAATACACTATGTATGGGATACCTCCATCACAGGACACCATGAGCACGCAGTCACACACTCATTCACACCTTCAGACATGTTTTTTGGGAGGTGGGAGAAAACGGAAGAACCTGCAGGAGAACTTGATGATGGACATGATGAGAATATGCATGACTCAATGAAGAAAGTAATCCAAACTCACTGTCAATTCGGGGACCCTGCAGGTGTGAGGTGGCAATGCTTTCCAGCTACTCAGCAGTGCCACTTGATTATAGTTGGAAACAATCCATTATATAGTTGTCTCTGATAAAATGTCAACACTTTCATCATTATTTATTTTATTTTTAATAACTATATTCTCTACATCTTTTCCAAAGTCTATAAAATAAATATTTGACTACGCAACGTGGGTCCTTATACCAAAATCTGCATGCAGTTGATTTTGTAACTATATTTCATTCTTCATTCAGCTTTTTTCACAAGCTATTGATAGAGAATAAATGAAGTAATATCAGAAAATTCTTGATAATGTTGGGTCAGGAAACAAAATGTTCACTTACATAACTTCCTGAAATATGCAGGAAATATCACTAGTCATCAGGGTAAGAGTTGCTGTTTCAGTAGATCTCTCCCTAATCTGCACAAATAGAAGGAACCAAAAGTGAACTCTTTTAATAACAAATGCTATCTAATTGTAAGAGGTCATTCAAGAAGTAAAAACACGTCACATCACAGGTAGAATTTAGCTAGAAACTTGACTAGTTTTGTAGCACCAAAACCTCATAGATCACAAGTCATGTCAATACTAGTTTTTAATTATTGTGGATGGTCCATAAAACAAGCTAGTTCCTGTTAGCTGTTAAATAAACACATCTGTTTATTATTAGGCTTCGATAATGTAGGTATCCACCATAAATACCATACCATACATTAAGTCCATGTGAATGAATTGTTACTATAGAGACAATAATGTATTAGACAAACTACATTCAGGTTAACCTGTCATTTGCCTTTCAGCTGACAATATGGTCAGAGCTGCTGTTAAAGAACACCGAACAACACTTTTTTTTTTGACCAATTAGAATTGAGAATTCAGCAGCTCTGTTTTAAGAGACCATATAGATGCCTCAGGGATTTTTTTTCTTTCTTTCTTTTTGCAAATGATTTGCAGTTACAGTTTTGTCTCGATGTCTTGAAGTAGGTTATATTTTCATATGTAAATATACTGACTCAGAAGTGAGGCTATAGTTTTTATTTAAACAGTGTTTTAAGCCAAACAGCTTGGTCAGAATCAGGGGGTCGTTTACGGTACAGTTAATTAAAAAAGTTGCCCTTTCTTTCCACACAGCTGCTGTTGAGATGTGTTCAACACAACCGTTCCCTCCCCCAAGACCATAAAAATCAGTTTAGTGTCTCTTTTTTTAACATTTACCCTTGTGTGTGGCAGGAAGCATAGACTAAAGGGTTGTATGAAATGTCTATTCAGTAGTGGCGGCAAGTCACTTCTAATGAATTGCCTGCTATAATTCAGAGAGACAGGCACACAGCCGCCTGATCCAGTTTAACATAATAAAAATGAAAAATTCCAATATTACTCAACGCTGCACATTTTTATTCCCTGTGCTGCTATTCTGCCAAGTCTTTTTTTGTCGTGTTATGTGACTAAACAGTAGTATGTGCAGTTTATTAGTATTATGTAAAGTGTCATAACATACAAGGACTTTCAAAGGTACAATATAAGCTAAAGACGTGATTTGCATTCTGACTCCCTTCTGGCCATTTGTCCAGCTGGGAGGCTCTCCTTCTCTCCCCCTCTCTCTCTTATCTCTTCTGTATTCATAATTTAATATGACATTTATGTGCATGTCTGTGTGTGTCTGCGCTGCAGGGCCAGTTTGCTGAGAGAGACAGAGGGCATGCGTGTGTGTGTTTGTGAGAGTGAGAGAGAGAGAGAGAGAGAGAGAGAGAGAGAGAGAGAGAGCCCTGTTTGTCAGGCCTAATTGGACTGACCTCTTTGTTGTATGGAAAGCAAATCAGGGATTATCAAGGAAACATGTGGGCAAGCCTTAACACAAGAAGGGAAAGAAGGAGGAGGGTAAACAAGGGAGAGAATGACAACAAAAGAAATGAATGGCTCTGTAAATGGTTGAGAATCTTTGGACTAAATGGCTAATAGAGCTTTCGTTTCTCCTTCACATTCTCCCTTTTCAGAGGTGAGAGTTTGTGAGTGTGTGAAAGGAGAAGAGCACTTTGGTCTGTCTCTTCAGATCAGAGGGTTCGGTCATCAGAGCAGGATGCTGGACAGGGCAAAAGTGGTGATGTAGAGCGTGTGCTGTTGTTTTATTCTTTGTGACAGCAGTTGAATGTGGTGTCTGTCACTGTCAGTGCCCAGATTTCAAAGAGAGCCATAAAACACACCTGTGTCCTGTTCCACACACATAGCTATCCTTCCCATCAACCTAGAAGTATGGAAAAGTAAACTCAAACCATTATTTTGCTTCCTTGTTCCTTTGTTTTCGTTCTCGCTTTGACTTGCCCACAAATTCATTTTTACTTTGTTTTGTTTTGTCATTACACTACAGAGGTTGAGACAATTATTTACTCACAGTTAATACAAATATATAGCATAAACCACTTTCATACTCCTCAAACCATTTAGCGAGTCTTTGTGTCCTGTGAACAAGGGTAGGAAAGAAATGAGTAATTGTACTTCATTATTATATCTAAGCATTATTTTTAAGTATCAAGTATAGTGTATACATCACTTGAAGGGCCCTATTTGTCACATTGGATATTTGAAATCTTAGTACTTAATTATATCTTCTTAAGTACTCCTTACTCTTCATTGTTATTTAGACCTTCAGAGCTCTAGATACATTCACTAAATGGCCAAAAATATGTGGACACCTGACCTTCATTCAAATATGGAATTTTGTAGAATTAAGATTTCCCTTCAGTGGATCGAAGAGACCTAGCCTAAGCCTGTTCCAGTATGACAATGACCCTGTGCACAAACCAAGTTTTATAAGATATGGTTTGACCATGGTTTGACTGCATGCCATATCTTCTCACCCAACACCAGTGCACAAATTTTATGCCTGAAATCTAGTGGAAAGCCTTCTTAGATGAGTGAGAGAAGATTGGTGTTTATTATAAAAGCAAAGAGGGGGGGGGGATATATCTGAAATGGAATGTTCAGTTGGTCAGTTGTCCACAAATGTTTGGCCATATAATGCTTACACACAAGTACAAAGAAAATTAGGATTTCTGTAAATCTGGTGGAAATTTTTATGTCATTTTGGGTTTTGCAAACATTTACACACAGGCCCAATGGCTGTATAAGACTACTAACTTTGGTGGAAGTCTTGAGAAAATCATTGTTCAGGTGTCAAGATTTGTCCATAAAAGCTCTCGCGTTGGAATTTTAGTTCCACACCAGTTGAGTAAGAAATGTTTTATCATAGCATAAAAGTGATCAGTCAGAATAACTTTGTATTGATTTACAGTGACTCTTTGCTCTAAGTGGTCAGAAGTGGGCACAAAGCATGCTAGCAAAACACCATCCACAGCATTCCATTCGTCACGCATCTGTATATTTAAAAGAAATAAGTGTGTGTTGATGTTTGTAGATTTTTATGACCAGTTTATAGATAGACCAGTTAGAATGAATTGAATATTGCTCAATGACATTAACAAAATCTGATTTTTCTCCCATGATTTTTCTCCCGTGCTTGTGCAACTGTCCATTAAATTTACAACACAGGGAAATGTTTTTTTGACACTAGATAGCACTTTGGCCAGTATCATATTCGGTTAAAACAAGACACAAGTATTCTAAACGGTGTAAGTTGACTAATGTAGCAATTGAATTCACAAGGCAGTTAATACAGTTCAGTCTAGCTCACAAGACTGAGTGAGATAGCCAGGTTTCAAAGAAGTGTTGTCTTCATAACTACTTATAGATATAGCCCATGTAATTCACTAGACATAACTTTAGAAGCATTTTTATAATGTGTGTATTTAATATATTTTAGTAATTAAAATATTTAGCACTTGTAATTTTTAAGACCCCTCCAGACTGTCTTTACTTTATTAAAATTCACCACCCCAACTAACCTTAGAATTTGCACCCAAGTTTGTCTAATTCATGAGTGTATTAGGCTATATCCACAGTTGAAGGATGGTCAATCAGGCTTTAAGTATGGGAAAGATATGATACATTAGGATTTAAATATGGCTGGGATATGTAGTGTCAGGGGTGGGTTTATAATGAAGCTCTGGGGAGTGTGGGAAAAGAAAAACACCTCATGGAAGCAGAACAAACTTTAAATGCTAAAATGAGATCAGCAATTAGGGACAGAAAAGATGGAGGAATGTGTCTAACTCTTTGCATCATTTATGCATGTGAGCCTTTTTGCTATTGGTGTTTAAGTAGTTTTGCTACATATGCTAGTACAATAGCTACATATTTGACCTGAGCTTTAATGGCACACAAGTGATTTCAATTAAATCTCTCAGTCAGGCTTTTTTCAGTCATTTCTAAAGACACACACTCCTACACACCAAGCTCTACTGTGACTAATTACAATAATAAAACTCTAACGGAAGTTAAGAGAGGTCAGCAGCACTGGCCTTTAGCTAATGAGAGTTGGAGTACCTGGGGACCAAGTGCAGGTGGAGATCAGTCACAGACACACAAACACACCGAACGCACACACAGGGTTCTGCAGAGTTCAGCCCTAAGCACATGTATAATTCATATAGCTCTGTCTTTAACTGTGATTGACAGGTCCCAGTACCACTAACCAGGCCCATACTCCCACACCCCATACCCCTCATCATTTCTTTTTAAATTCAAAATGATTATTAATAATCTATAGAGTAGAAATAGTCCAGTCTTGTCATATGTAGCCTACAGTTCCTAATTTTTATACCTCTACAGTACTGGTTGCAAAAACAATTATAAATAGAAACAGCTGCAGTCTATTTGTCATTGCACAGACACTTAATTGCAAGCAGGATTCTATCACAGTGAACTCACACACTGTGACATGCATGTCTCGTTGTTTAGAATTCCAACTGTATCATCTGGTCTCATCCGTGAATTCAAAGAGTGACAGAGAGAAATGCAGAGCCAGGAGGAAAAAAAAGGTTTGGGATGAGGGGTTGTGTTTTGTGTATGTTTTTGTTTTGAAAAAGGGACAGGGGTCTGTGTGTGTGTGTGTGTGTGTGTGTGTGTGTGTGTATGTGTGCGCGCTATGGGACATACAGCTGGGACCACAGTGACTGTTTAATGGGCCACAGGCTAAATTTATATTTAAACTCAGCACCGCTTATACACACAGACACCAGATGCACTATGGGCTGAAACTATCCTTCAGCACTTAATATTCAACATTCGGGTACTGCAACTGATCAGAAAGTGTGCCTTTTTCTCATAACTTCAGGTTGCATTAAATTTGTAATGATTTATTCATAATTTCATTTATTAAATATATATATACACTACCGTTCAAAAGTTTAGGGTCACTTTGACATTTCGTTGTTTTCAGTGAAAAACAAAACATGAAATGAGTTGAAATATAAAATGTTATGAAATGAGTAAGAAATAGTCATTGATAAAGTAAGGAAAAAATGTTTTTTATTTGAAATAATAGCTGTTTCTTTCAATTTTTGAATCCTCCATTAATTAGTGCAACTGTTTTC
>JAOVYU010000060.1:18762834-18775526 GCA_025674565.1 Synodontis membranacea | reverse complement strand
CACAGAACACCGGCGTAATTTGGATGGCTTCATAGCCTTGTTGCTTAGCAGTTTGGCAGATGACACAGATTGGTTTCGGGGGGAACTGTCACTTGAAATAAAGCTGAATTTTATTTATAAAGGGTCGTAGTTATGAGTGAATGGGCGAACTTTTTTTTTGCCTCACGTTGTGAATCTGCACTGTTAGATGCCTGCTTTCCAAAGAAAGAGTCAAGACTAGCTTGCTTTGAACATGCCACGATATAGCTCTCATAAAGCCTGTGTGCATGAATTAATGGACTTGGGACAGAAGGCGTGCAAACTCGCGGCGGAAACACTTAATATTCTAGCCCAAAGATTGAGAAACACTGCTCTAAAAGACTGTCTGTGTCCGTTTTTACAACTAATCATTTAGTAATAGATTTAGCATTTTGTATATAGTGAGAGAAAGATTTTAGACACTTTATTTTTTTTATTTCTTGACTGTGCTTCTTCCTCTCGCTCTCTGAACGCAGTTAAAGTGCTTGACTTTACAGACTGTCCAGAAGGGGGCATATGAGAGCGTGGTTTCTTTCCTCTTTGCTTGCTGTTGCTCCTCAACCTCTTGTGGTGTGTGTCTTCTCTCTCTGTCATTTAATTAGATTGTAATTATATGTTCTCGTCAGTGTCTGTATTTTTTTTCCAGACAGTATCTTCGTCTGTGTGCGTGTGTGTGTTTGTGTGTGTGTGTGTGTGTGTGTGTGGATACCTCCCTCTCACTGCTTGTGCAGTTCATACATTATTCTGTGTTTTTATTTACGGAATTATTCCAGTCTTTATCCCTCTTTTAGCAATAGTGATTATGTATTTTTTTTGGAAAAAGGGAGGGCGGGTTGTAGTTGGGAGGGGGTAGGAGTATTAGCAACAACAAAGACCACATGTCTGTCATTTACAGTCATAATCCATCTCTTATCCTCTGCATCAGTCCGTCCCCCCAAATTATATATTAATCATTAGTTCCCGTTTATTTTCATTGCTGACTGCATTTATATTTTAACATAAAATTAAGATTGACGTATAATTATTAGTGTTACTATTTTTGGGGCATAGCATTTTTGTACACACAAAACATTCAACAACAACTTTTTGATTTTGGTGTCTTCAAGTGTCATTAAAATATATAAAAGCTGGACATACAGGTTTTCCACATTACTTCAGTCAAAGATCACATTATGTTTAGAAAGATTTTTTTCTAATCTAGCCTAAAAAACTAAAAGACAGCTCAAGGTATTGACACATATCGCCGTCAACAAGACACAAAATTGTTTGAATTTATTTACAGGTCACATTTTGCTGCATTGTGTGACTGTATTTGTTTAACACACGAGACTATTGACGTTGTTGGTGTTCGGGGGCTCTTTTGTACCATGAGCTTTCACAAGCTGACTACTCATACAGTTAAAAATGTATTTTTAATGGGAAGAAACCACACTTGGGTGCTCGTAAGTATACCAAGATACACCGCAATAGTGTGACCCATGTGCGAGAAAAACTGCACTCTGTCCTCTCCTGACTTTGATTTTTTTTTTTTTTTTTTTTCCCCAGCAAACACAACTTTGTCATCTAGAGACGTAACCTAACAAGGGCTCTCATTGTAACTATGAATGTTTGATTTTTCAAACTGTCTTGAATACCCAGGGCCCCAGTTCCAAAAAACCTCTTGTAAAAATGCATTGTTTTGTTTAGATGCGACAACAAGTCTTCCAATAAAAAGTGACTACAGGGTGGGGGGGGGGGTCGCTTTTACGGAGTAATTGCACTCTAATCAGGATTGTGAATCCACAGACAGACTCAGCTCGTCGTTCATAACCACAAAAAAGCAGCCACTTGAGACAGGAGAGAACCTTCACTGAGCTTGTTTTTCGTCTACATATTACTTTGAAATGATATTGCGACTTCTTTTTTTTTTTTTTTCCTGCAGTACAATATTTTACCCCTGAATTTGCACTTTTGTGTGTTCGTGTGCTGCATTTTTAATATCCAGTTGCCAGCGTATTAGAGTTTGCTACGTCTTACAGTATTTCAGCAGTAAGTTTTGAAGGCTTAATAAAGTGTTGGCAAAGTTTGGAACCGTCTCTGAGTGCTTGTGTCTCCGGCTCTGTCTCGTTCCCCTGCTGACAGCAATAATCAGCTTCACAGAGGAGAAGAGGGAGGCATGGAGATAGGCAATGAGAAACAGAGGGGGACGGAGTGGAAAAAAGAAAGACGGAGGGAAAAAGAAGATTAAGATATATATAGGTAGTGAAATGATGGGGGGAAAAAAAGTAAGAGCATGGAAAAGAAAAATCAGAATGAAAAAGGGAAACTAGAGAGTTAGAAAGAAAGGAAAGAGAAGAAAGTAAAGCCCTGATTTTGATAGCCACTATCTATTTCCATGACACTCCACAACTCCAGAGAGAGAGAGAGAGAGAGAGAGAGAGAGAGATCACAGAGCATTCTGCAGAGAGAAGCTCTCTCTTTGAATATTGCTTCTGCACTCCAGTCCCCAGCGACAGCCCTTGAAGTGCTGAATGCAGCGGCTGGCGCAGGGAAGTGAGATGTCTTAATTAAGTGCGATATACTCACTCTGAAGAACCGTGTGGCACAGCAGCACTTTGGTCTGGCTCCTCCACTCACACACTAATAGTACTCCCATCAGCCCATTATGTAAGCTGCTCCCGGACACCGCTGAGGAGCAGAATACGGTTCCCTTTATTAACCCATTCTGTAAATGGCCGCTGAGCCTGCTGTGAAAATGAAGCAGATAGCGAATCATCCAGGTGTCATTTGCTACAAAGATCCAAAGTTAATGCATACATAATAACCAATACGTAACCCGGAATAAAGGCAGCCCTTGTCTCGGTTTCAAGTGAAAGCAGCTTTTCATACACTTTTAATGATCAGATCATAAAACATAAAGCTTAAGAAGCATAAAGCATCAAGCATAAAGAAGAAACCTAAAGAGGAGCCCAGGTTAAAAAAAAAAAAAAAAAAATTAGAGAGTCTAATAATGTTTGCCAAGGCCAAGAGGAGTACTACTTTACAAGTAGCAGTACTTTCACAGGAGGAGACATTTGACTGACATTGCAGACACCCACCCATGTTTACTCGCCACGTTTACTCAAACTTAACTCTAATAACTTTTAAAGACGTGAGGCTGTATCCAAAAAGAGCTCATTGTGTCAGTGTTCAAATGTTTGTTGTCCCGTCTCAACCTGGTGTACAGAAGTGCAAATACACACAAGTATGAAAAAGCCAATCAGGCTGAAACCCCGGTGCAAGGTTCTGAAGCTTGTGGCCAGCTGAGTGCACAAAAGATATCAGGCGCTCTGTGAGCAGTGTTTACGGATGTGACTGCTTCATATTATGTTGGATAGTGCAGATTATAAAAGAAACTAGAGCGTGTGGCAAGTCATGTGTTCTTGGCAGAGGTCGTGGTAGTATGCTAAATCAATGTTGTCTTGAGTGCACTCATTTGGAAGGGTGGTATCAGCTTTTATGTACAGTATATAACGCTGCATTTACAGTATCTTAACCCTGGTATCTTCAGAACATTTGGATTGAAACATGTCTTAGATTGTCACGTTTTATTATGTCATTATAATAATTAACACAATGCTGCAGGGTTGCCAGCGACTCTTCAAGAACATCAGGAGTCTTCTATGGTCCCGGACACCCCTGTTGTCCCTATAAGCTCCAGTCCTGAGAGCTTGAGTCCTCTGCCAGAGCTTCTGGAGGATGACAGCAGCATCAACCTCTCCGGCGACGTTTCTCTGGGCTCTGGTGGAGCAGAAACTGCCTCTCCGACACAGGATTCAGAGATGGAAAGTGTAGCTCCACCTAGGGAGAGCCCAAAAGAAGTGTCATCTGATCTGACCACAGATGGCAAGTACGACAGTTTTGAGGAGAAGAAATTAAGGCTACATTTAAAATAATAATAATAATATAATACTAATAAAACAAATGACAAAAAAACTACAATACAGTAAGGTTGATGTTTGGGTTTCTAAGCCTTCACATGATTTTTGTATTGACAGATTAGCTGCGGCCTCTGAGGTGGAAAGAAATCAGCCAGAGGCTGATTCCAATGCTCGATTACAGTCAACAAACAATGGTGTGTTGTGTTTCCATATTTTGATTTTTTCTTTGTTTTTATTTTTTATACCGCTCACATTCACACATCATAAGATGTGCAAAAGAATGTACATAATTATGATCACATTTTTGGGAGTAGTTTGTTCAAAGTTTACGTGCTTATAAAATGGATTTTTTGTGGTCTGACTGCTCAACTTTCTCTGTTTTTCTCCTCTTGTACAGCCAGTGTTGATGAGAGCATTGAAAGGTCATGTTTGACTGCTGAATGTTCTACATCAATGAAGGAGGAGAGCACTGCACCAATGGATGCAGCTCAGGGTTCTAAACACGTAGCCCCACACACCCAGCACGCAGAGCCACAGGCTCCTCCTAAGCCCAGCTATGCAGTAGCTGCAGTGCAAACAATGCCGAATGCTTCCTCCACTGCAACCAGTGCAAGTCAGACACATACCAATATTACAACAGAGATTTACAGCTCTACTGAGGCTGCACCCACCCCGGAGTCAATCGTCTGTACTTCTGTAACCCTAGGGGGCACAAAACGGGACATGGCCACGTGTACAGAAGAGCCCCAAACTCAAGAAGCTCACCCAACCTCTAGACAAAGCACTGATATGCAGACATCCATATATTCCCACCTCCCTAGAAGCCCAAAAGCAACGCAGACTCTCAATCCTGGAAATCAAAAGTCCACAAATATTTCCTCAACGACAAAACATGGAAACATACAGTACCTTGTTGCTTCCGAGCCTAAGCCTAAGCCCTCAAATGAACTCACACGCGAGTACATCCCCAAAGTAGGCATGACCACCTACACCGTTGTGCCGCCGAAATCCCTGGACAAGCTACGCTTCTTTGAAGTGGAGCTGACACTTGAGTCTCCCAGCGTGCCTGGAGTTCAGGAAGTGAACGTGAAGTCTATAAGTCAAAATGCTACAGCAACAGCACCAGCAGAAGCATCTCCCACCAGGTTTGAGTGCAGGTCTGACAGTGCCAGTGATCTCTCTCCATCCATTTCCCCAACTGTTGCATTTCCTCCAGACTCCTTTTACATCCCTCAGGCCAAGGAGAAGAAAGTCGCACCTGCAACCAGGCCCAAACCAGCCTCTTTCCGCTTACCCCAGCACAAAAGAACACCTGGAAGCTACGTTAACTCAGCGGTGGTGCGGAGTAGGAGTTTGAGTGAGGAGAAAGAGCCTAGTAGCCCGCAAAGAGACAGTTTTGATGGGCTTATGCAAGAGACTTTCCCCCTTCCTCCACCACCCGTCCAGTGGCAGGAGGAGACAATGACCAGAGAGGAGCAGCACATTTCTCCACCAGCATCTCTGCTAAAGCAGGAGGCGATAAAGAGATCAAGTCTAGCTTCCTCCCCAAGAGAAGCTGAAGTGTTCAGTGGGTCAGCACGTTCGGTTTTGCCACGCCAAATGAGTGTACCAACTGCTGGCCTGTCTCTGGAAAAGCTGCGGAGTTTTGCAGCACCAAAGCCATACTCCTCATCCACGCCATCTCGCTTTGCCCAGGCAGTCAATTCTGCAGTCAAGAGATCTCAGTCTTTTACCCACAATCCTGTTAGGCTGGGCAGCCACAAGGTGCCTTTGGCGATGACTAAACGTTCTCCGATCAGAGAGACAGATGAGTTTGTTGACTTACCCACTTTCAGGGTGAGTATCATTTTTCTTTAGGTCTTAGCTTTTAATTTAGATATCAAGGAGGTTGAAAAACATCAGGTTTTAGATACTGTAGATGGACAATTAGCCAATTTGATAAAAGCAACACTATGCTGTTTTAGCACATTTTTGATACACCGATCCAGGTGAAATGCATATAATCACTTGCTGGAATGACTTGTGTCCTTCTCCTGAGCTTCTGTGGCTGAGGTCATCAGCATGTGTGCTCAGCTATGCAGGAAAGCACTGTTCCTTTCTTTCTGTCTGCACAATGTGCCGTTTTTCCTTGGTGGCATCGCAACACAGCATCTCTAAGAAAAGCTTTTGTTTGATGATGGGATAGAGTGTGCTTGCTATTGTGCTTATTGACAGGTGATCCTGTGTGTTTGGTTCTCCTTGCTTTCATACAATATGTCTGTGCATGTGAGGTGTGTCACAGTATCAGTGTCTCCATCACCAGCCTGCCGCCTGAGGGACAACTTTGTGTGCGTGCATGCTTGTGCATGTTAGAGAGAGAGAGAGAGAGAGAGAGAGAGAGAGAGAGAGTAAAATCAGTGTCAGGAATAACTCTTCAGCTCACACATTCTCTAATTATTTATCTGTAATTTCCATGGACACATGGACAAATGGCCTGCTCCATTTCCATAAAGTTTATCTACTCCTTTTGCATTTACTTTATATTTTAGTCATGTCAATGTCAATATTTTAGTTATAACTCAATGCCGCTATCTGTATTGGTTTTTGTTAATTGCTTATTTGGATTTAAACGTCAATTGGGTTCTAAACTAATAGGGTCGGTCGGTCTGTCTGTCTAGCTATTAAGTAATTAATTAACTAACTAATTAATAAAGATCCCTATTATAAAGAGGAAGAAAAGCCAGCACTGTCAGCTTGTTCTGACAGTTCTATATTACTCAAGTTCATAACTGGTCTCAGCTATAGATGTGTACTGTATATAATCCCACATGTGCAGCTATCACATTTGTTTTTCCCTCCCACGGTATTTATGTGTTTAGTTACTTCAGTGTATAGTTCTTCTCATTCCTAAAATATAAACAAACAAACCACTAGGCTCAGTTAAATCACCATGACCTTCACCAGGCAGTTAGTAAAGATCGCTGCATGTTCGTGTTAATGAACGTGGCCTTTGTTTGTCCCCCAAGCTTCATACTCACTCCCTTTGTACTTGCAGCCATATTACATGAAGTATGCCTCCTATTTTTATACAGTATAGCACCTCCTATTTGTACCTGCATTTTTATTCATTTACAATTATCTGTTCATTCAGGATAATGTATTGATATTTGATTACATCCCCAGCGTACAATGTATGCCTTTTATTTATCTGTGTGTATGATTTATCCACTGAGGTGTTATCTTTCCATGAGGGACAGAACACAACGGCATGTTTGTACACATCTCTCTAAGTGCTGACTGCTTGTTTGTGTACACTGTGTAGGATAGGGACAGTGGACGTGGACAGAGGAAGAGCAGCAGTGACTCCTATGGTTCTCCAGTTGAGGAGCCTGAGGAAGTGTGGAAAAGGAGAACGCCTGATCTCTCCTCAAATAGTGGATCCAACGTTCACTGCATCTGAGTAGGTATGATCGTTCTTAGTATTTAAAGTTGCTTAGAAATGAAGGCAGAATCAAAGATACGGAAAGAACATGTAGTAGCACAATTGATAAATCAGCCTCAGCTGTGTGCTCGCAAGCTCCCTTCCATAAGTCACTTGTCACAAGGGGCACAAAATGAAAACTTGAAATAAAGTAAAATCAGCTATTAACACAGTTTAACACGGCAGTCCTTGTCTGTCCTTAATGATATCACATAGCCATAGAGTTACAAAAGCATGCTGTTATTTCATGGAGCTGAAGTCAACTAGAAAGCTGAAAACGGTCAGTGGAATTTATATATGTTTGTTTTATGAGCACATTTGGACCGCATGCAACGTTGATGAATAAGGGTCAATATTTTTTGTATGAAAAATCCGCCAATAAGCTTGTTTTATATTTATCAAATGTTGTACTGTAATACTTGACAAAAGCAACCTATACCTGAACTTCAGTCATTAGTTTTTATTTCAGTATATGAAAAGCTTGAATTAGATTAAAACCTAAAGCAATTATTGTCAGTGATACTAATTAAAATAATGTTAAACATATAGTTTTTGTAGTTGTAACAAATGAGACAGTGTTATATTTTAGTTCGGTTTTAATAGAAGTAATGACCTGAAACTACATTGAACATTCGAGGTCCCTCACTTTAATTGTGACAAAATCCTACCCACTAGATAGTTTTTCCCTTTTGCACACCACCAGTTATTTACAACTGAATGCAGTTTGTACAATCCTAACTGAAGGTTATGTGTATTAGTTTGCAGGGATGTTTGGTGTCTCCTGTGATGTGTCCAGTCCTGAAGATTTTGCCTGCACAGGCACAGAGTATTTAACCACTTCTTTAGCTTTAACCTGTATCCTACATTATTGCCTTAATGAGCACTTTTTTTGAGCTCAGTGCCTTTATCTTGTCCTCACCCCCAAGTCCCATTTTTCATCCACTGTGAGGACACGCCTGCTCAGTGCACCTAAACTACAGTAGGACCAGTACAGGAGGACCACAGCACTGTACATGAGTTTTGGTTTGTTCTGATCCTCCATGTTGTCCCTTTTTTTTAATGCTTGATTGAGTTCCTCTTCAGGAAGTAACCTCTGTCGAGTAGCCAGTCTGCTAGCTTTATTGCTTAATTAGCAGTTTGTAGAAAATATATCACCCAGCTAAACCGGACAGAGGACACATGGATAGTGACAACTTTCTTTCACTGCATAATCAGTTTAATTTTACATTCATAAAGTCTTGTTTTCTCAGTATTAAAACTGACATATGCTAGCAAGCATTATTGGAATACATTGAAAAAAAAAAAATGAAATTAATTTCATTAATTAATTAATGAATGAAAGAACATTCCATGTGTTCTAGTATTTGGGATGTTTATGGTGTTCTAGCAAGAACAGACTTTATGTTGGAGTGTTATTCAGGGTCTTGATAATTAGCTGAACCAGGTGTGCTAGCACACGAAACCAAAATCAAATCTGCCCTGTACTGCTGGAAATGTCGAAGCACCCTCTTAGTCCTACTTTTGCTCCCCTTTCCTGTCTACAGCATGTCTTTGAGTAAGTATGTAAAATCTTACTTAGTAATTAATACAGTAGTTAATACAGACTCTGCACTCTAAGCAAACATGTGATGTTCCTGAGGGAACAGGGTCACTGGGTTTAAAACATTATTATGCAGATAATTTTGCCATTTTTCAAAGCTTGACTACACTTTTTTGCATTTATTATAGTCTTTTTTTTCACAAATGCATTATATTAAAGTCATTATTAATTCTCATGTTCCTATTGATTATTATCGATGTTGAACCTGATATTTTCTACGATTTTTATTAATTATGAATACATTCAGGTTTCTGGAAGATGGGTTGTTTTATGTGTGAGCTTTTCTTTAACTTATTAGATGTAGTGTGTAGAGTACTGTGATTATCTGTTGGTGTGGAAAAGGTACTCAGCCTGGTGTTGTCCTAGACTTGCGTGCTCGTATACTGAATGCATACCTTTAGTGCAGCTAAACATTACTGGTGGACATTACATCTCTGTAAATTACATGGGTCACAATGAAGTAAGCAACATGTAATGGCATGTACCTGCACACATATAATAATGTATTACACATATGGAGGTTATGTGTAACAAACAGGTATGAGGGATGCAAAAAGAAAAAAAAAAAAAAAGGCTTTTTAACAAAGCTGAGCACAAAGAGAAACACACTGGTCTGCTCACGCTTGTTTCAAAGACAGTTCTGCTGTAATATATTTCCAAACTGTGCATTAAAGTGTAATGCATAAACCTTTCATGACTGTTTTTTGTTGGATTTCACAAATGCCTTTTTAAGTAGGCTATTATAGATACAAATTATGTCCTACTTTTGGATGGGTTTGAGTTCAGACATTAATAATAATAATATAAAGCACAAAGCTACAATGTAACCCTATTTTTATTTTATTTTATTTTTTAAATCACATCGAATGTAAATGAGCACTTTTAATAAACAATATTAATATGATTATTAAATACCTGACAATTCACTGCATTCATGTACTCAACACTAAATCCAATGCCTTAGATGCTTAATGAAAACTGAAAAACAATGTAAAGTTTTACTCAATGCTGTAAGAGTTTAAAGCAAGATTAGATGTTCCTTCAGTACTGTAAAAAATCATGCAGTACTGCTGGTGTTTATTCATCACCAGAATTCCCTAGTTTATATAGTACTAACACTTCATTCCATGCTGTTCTAGTAAATGCAACACTGCAGGTGTTCATTCATCTGGAACGTCAAACCTGGGAGTTTCTTAGGCCAGTGGTTCTACAGTTTTAGTTCACTGGCATTATTAGACCATGACCCATTTGTATCAGAATGAGGTTAAGCATGTTTTTAACACAGACTACTAAGCACTTCTGTAACTCACTCAGGATAGGGGCATCTTAAAAGATAAAGGAGTCTATCAAGATCAGGCAATAGATGTGTTTTTTAAGCAGTGGAAATAACAAAGCACCATAATCAATCTTAGTGTATTTATTATTGAGTTCTTGCTATTATAAGCCTGATCAACTGTTCACTTGAACGGAACCTATATAAGTATTTCTATAAATAACTTCAAATTGTACCCAAGGTGTCGTCTTGATCAAAGGTTCTAAGACATATTAGTGTGGTGCATAAGTTCCTGTCATCCTGCCTTTTCCAACAAACTTTATTTGCAATTTTCTTAAAATAATACACAGAGTTAGTCTTGGCAAATAATGAATATGATCGTAAAAGAAAGATTTTGTAAATAGTCATGTATTGTATCTCTAATACAGATATTAAGCCATTGAGTGATATCTGTCTCTGAAAGTGCATGTGGAACCCACCTACCAACTTTCAGAATCTTTCTCATTGCCTAGAGAATGCCTTAGAACAGTCGATTGATCGATATCCAAATGTCTTGCCAGCTCTTGAGACGACTGCATCGCATCTTCGTCCGACAGTTTCTGCAGCTCCTCGTCTTCTGTTTTCTTTGGCGTATCACTTCTTTTCTAATGATCTAGCTCCAGTTGACGTTTTCAAAACAGGGAACTTGTTCTTGACCAGATTACAGCTTTGCCACAAGCATTGCAAATTTCATGTCCTGGTCATTTAAAAATAAATAAATAAAACAAACAAAAAAGCAAGTGTGACAGTAAAAGTCTCCAGAAGAACTTTAGCACACTCTCCAAGATACTCAGGAAAACTGACCAGCTCATTTCTCATTTCTTTATAAAACTGCACACATTGTACCTGGGCCTACTATTCAAGAAAAAAGAAAGAAAAAAAAAAGAACTTCATCACGGTTTACTGCATGTTGTATTGTTTGCCTTTTAAGCAGAAAGAATTAATTTCATTGTTTCTGAGGTCACCTTTAAGTTACAGGAGTCCTTTCTTGCAAAAAAAAAAAAAAAAAAAAAAAGTTTGAGCACCTCTTTGTAAGAGGATTAGAAGATGTTGCAGAATATTTTTGTATTTTTTCCCTTCCTTCCCAAAACAGAGTTTTAATACAAAGCTGTAGACCACATCCAGAGCTGAGGATTTCTGTGCATTACACACTTCTTTTATTTGACGCACTGGTCCGGCAAGTAGGGTTATACAACTTTATTAAAAGCACACAAAGGTTAGGTCATTAAAGGTTTAATTAAAGGTACAGTAAGGTAAGGTGTTTGCGGTGTTTTATTCATTCATTTATTTATTTATTTTCCAAGACACATTAAAACAGATCAGCGTTTTCATACACAGCGCGTTATTGACGAACGAACGTCATCGCGACGTGACGTAGCGCGTGTCAACGACTAAAAGGTAACAGGCGGCTTTTTAACCCCGCGGGAGCGCGAAAATAAACAAACAAATAAATAAATACATAAATAAATAAGCGCGCGGCCGTGTACCGGGTAGCTATGGGAGCATCGAGGAAAAGAAAGCCGGCCGGAACCGATCAGCAGGTACAGTAACTCCATCACACATTGTATGCTCTGCTGTCATGCAGATCACGCGCTTTTTTTTTTTTTAATAGCGTGTTTAATATGTACACTCGGTGTTTCTGAGCCATTTCCCCCACCCACAGTGTTTTAGTAATGTAACCCAATCGCTTATGTAATGCGCTTCACGGCTGCTGTACGGAACGAAAGATTAACGCTCCTGCGCGCAGTATGCATGCGTAAGCAAAAAAGTGCTCGGAGACAGACACATTTATTCCCGGCGTTAAAGGGAAACGACAGGACGCCGGTACTGAGTAGACATTCATCTTTTTTTTTTCTTTTTTTTTTTCCATTTTCTTTTCTTTTTTTTTTCCCCTGACATCTCGAATATATTTTCCCTGATGTGTGATTTAAGGCAAACGAGCAGGTATGATTACACAGAAGGTAGGATTATTATTATTATTATTATTATTATTATTATTATTATTATTATTACTCCCCTTTCTTTTAGTGCCAGATCAGCAGACCTAGATTTCATTTACAAGCTCAGAACATTTTCTTAAATGTTTCAAACTGAGAAGAATGACATCATCAGATTCTCTATACGTTTGGTGTTCATTCGAGGAAAACTAACTATGTCTACTCGGTCAGGATCGTTGATCTGGAAGCAGAATTGAGCCAAAGTTTAGGAGGAGATGTGAATCTGTGATGCGTCTGACTTCTGGAAATGATTCTTTTAAGATCATGACGCAGTGTACAGTACAATTTCTGTATGTGGGGTGTCTTGCAGGATCAATTTATCCTGAGTGGATATGCCCAAAATATCCTGGAAATAAAACTGCACTTTTCCTTGTTGTTTTCAAGGGTGTGTATGCTTTATATATAT
>JAOVYU010000060.1:18740482-18751329 GCA_025674565.1 Synodontis membranacea | reverse complement strand
AGTCTCTGATTCTCAAATAAAGACAATAAAATAAACACACACACACACACACACACACACACACACACACACACACAAAGCTCAATCGATAATGTAGTAGGGTTGTTATGCTACCTTAATTTTCCCTTTAATATTGATACCAACTATTTGGTATAGATTTCTGGTATAGATTGGTAGATCTGGGTTTCTCAGCAGAGCCCTTCTTATACTGTAGCTCCATGGCCAGTCATCCTTCTCACCCCTATCAGATGAGCACAGGGATGCTGTGTCTATAACTGCGTCTGGGAGGTTCCTCTAGGCTGACAATGACTTACAATTCACCTTCTCCAGTATCTACAGCATCTGGGCAGGAGCCGGATCTGTCCATGCAAATTCATATGCAATTAAAGCAAGCTGGGAGAACCATCCTGAAGATGACGTGAAATGAAGTATTCCATATGGCAGGATGCAATGCCAGCAGTTCCTCTAAATTATAGATTCTGACCATGCTGTAAGGGTCAGTAACTCACTTCTGGGCCACAACATGACAGGACACGGACATTTTTGAAAAGCAGTAGTGAGGAGAAGAGGCAAGTTTCAGAATCATGAAGCCAGCATGTCCAAATTATGCCTTTAGGGCAACACACCCTGGACCTAATGTCTTCTAATGTCTGCCTGCCTTCACGGCCTTTATGTAGGGGTGGCACATCCTCAGACATTTAGTACTGTAGGTTTTTAAATGCCCCTCATCTACTCTACAGATAGGGTCCCAAACAGAGCCCTCACTTCCTGCTCTTCCACTAATCCCACTCTGTGCAGGATTCAGCAACTAGAAAGCCCCACTTGTGGCCCTAACATGGCCAGCAAGACCTTAGTCAGAAAATCCTGGCAGCTTCCCCCACAATTAGATCTGCTGTCCTATATGTATATTAAGATTTGGCAGTCTCAGTCAGTGTCTGTGGGTCTGGCCCCTTGGACTAAATCACCAGTGAAGACTGTAATCTAGCAGCTCAGGAAACACATCTGAATTCAAGGCCATGTATACACTTAAGCAGAAACTGTTCTGTGAAAGGTGTTCAATTTACTGTCCCATGGTTCCTTTACACTGTCAGATTCCTATCATTTAAACCTATGCATATTGCTAAACATTGGTGATGTACCACATCTCAGCAAAACCACAAGACTGTGAACGACACCTCTCTAGGGCTTGTTACTGGCTCTCGAAAGGGGTACCTCCTTAACCCATGGTCCCCTATGAGCCCTGCATCCACTTTGGGCAGATGTCCCTTAAAGATCCTTCTTATGAGCTTTCTATGTAAAGGCCCCACTGGATGGTGGATGTCATCACCTTGGCCTCTAGACAGGCTGGACTTTCAGCCCCTACTGTGAAATGCCACTATATGAGGAGTGTCTCTTCATCATGGGCTTTATTTAGAGGTGTGCCACTAAAGGAAGTCTGTGCTGCTGCTGCTACCTAGGTGTCAGCGTGCACTTTCTCCAGATTTTACAAGGTTAACTTTGACTTTCCCACTGCTGTGAACGTGGTGGTCATCTCTGTGCAACCTTTTAGTGCTGTCCTAAGTTAAGTCCTTTTCCTCATGACATTCATGGCAGACATTTTCCAGCTGTTACACAACATCCAGGGCAGTTAGAGGAGGTGAAATATAACTCTAGTTGCATTGTGTTACTGTGGTTCTATGACTCTTTATCCATCAGTGTGTGTTGTGTTTTGGAATGAGAAGTTCCAGGCAATGATTGCTGTCTGATGGAACTATTTTGGGTGAATACCTCATCATATATCTCTACGATGACCCTGGTGTTGGAAAATCTTGGTATCTTGCTACAAGAAGTTATTCAGGTGGTTTATACCACTCCTGGCTTCCACCCTGGGTTAACAGAATTACAGTTATATAAGTAACTACTGTTTAAAATAAAGTAGTTGTAAAATGGCCAATACACTGTACTGGACTCTTTATACTCTTTACTCCTTGCAGGTTTTCATAACATGTTTATGTAACAAAGCTGGCACTTGCAATACTCATGTCCCATGCATCATTTTTTTTTTTCTTTTCTTTTAAGTACATCATTTGATCCTTCATCCACAAATAGATTGCATATAGAAGTCATTTACTTTGTTTGTATTTTTCTCCCAATGATAAATTTGCCCATTATGTCACATGTTAAACATGCAAGAAGGCAAGAGGTGAACTGAGTTAATAAATGACAAAGTGAGTGTCTGAATTACTGGATTAAAGAAAGACAGGTGAAATGGAAAGTTCCTTGAGTGCTATTTTAGAGTGATCGTTGAGTGAAACAGTTTGAGAGACTGACCCAGGCTCTTGCTCACGCAGACATAATGGCCATGTGGCTGTATAATTACCATCAGTTGTGTGGAGGGGTGTGTGATGTAGAGAAAGGCCAGATCAGCAGGCATTGTACTACTATGTGTGTGTGTGTGTGTGTGTGTGTGTGTGTGTCTAAGAGATAGTAAGGGCGGTCTGTGGTCGGTCTCTCTCTCTCTCTCTCTCTCTCTCTCTCTCTCTCTCTCTCTCTCTCTCTGTGTGTGTGAGTGTGTGTGTGTATGTGTACGTGCCAGAAAGGCCAGCTCGGACTTGTGCTAAAGGCTGAAATTGGAGCAGCACGCAGCAGAGTGGTGGAGCTTGGGGCAGTATCAAAGCTGGCACTGCCCAGTCTCTTAATGAATCTCTTTCAAGAGTCTCTTTTTACTCTTCAAAACTCCATCTACCTCCAGTTAATAATTATGCAAGTTAATACAAGCAGAGACATAAGCGAAAAGTTTCCGGAAAGTTTTCAGTTAAACAGGGCTTTTAAAAAAAGTAACACTTGTTGAACAAATTCACAGAAAAATTAAGCTATAAATGAACTTGCATATACATTATGCTACAGTTATACAATGTAAATAGTCTCTAAACCCATATCCAAGACCCATAACATTTCATTCTTCCTCCAAATAACAAAGAAACTGTTGAATCCTTTGCTGTGTCCTTAACGCCTCAATCTCCCAGAACCTTGTAGGTGAGTCCAGACATAACACATCTAACTCTCATAACCACATACTGTTTTACCGTTGGTTACTAAATAATTCATAGCAGTTACTGGGCAATATGTTTACGGTGCATAACTGAATAATAAACCTGGAGTTAAGGGTATTTTGTATACTCTTGCTGCAGGCTCAGTAATTAATTATCATATTCAGGAAAGAACATTTACTAGTACACATACAATTGAATAGCAAACTTCTTGCACATAGGTAGTACAAATTCCTTGTTTTAATGTAGCAGTGAATTGTTCCCAGCCTAAAAAAAAAAAAAAAAAAAAAAAATCAATACCACACTGTTTCCTGAAACATCACCTAACTGAGGCATCGCATACTTTTGTCATGAGGCAGATGCAAGTGCAAAGCATGTTTATTTTCACAGGGCAGGTAGCAAACGATCCAAAAACAGTCCAAATAAAACGGTGTCAGAAACCGTGCCAGGATCAGGAAATCAACAAATCATCAGAATATCAGGCAAACGAGAGAGTTTGAATACCATAATATCAATAAACAAGGAACAAAGGATAATCGGGAATAAAGGACATTGACTAATAGTTTATACTGATGTAGTTGGTGTGTGCTTAAATAGTGCTAAGTAATAGTAAGTGATTGAATCCAGTCAACATCGGGCGACTGTGAATGTGACATCAAGTGTGTGCTGGGAGCTGGGAGCCATGTTTGTGATGGATGTGTGTTGAGAAATGGGTTATGTCCAATACTCCATACTGGTAGAAACTTGATAGAAAAGTAGGTAGAATGCAGTACATGAAAAAGAGTTGTTTTCTTTTTTTTTTGTTTTGTTTTTTTTTGCAGTTTTACAGTGCAAAATTTACAGTGCAAAAGAGTTAAACAGATGATATTCTATTTTGGTCAAAATCTCCAGTACACAGCCAGTGTGTATATGTGTCCAAGGCACTATCCATTAGTGCTACTGCATCCCATGATGCAACACAATGATTTCCAGCTTCTCAAAAAGCATGTGGAGGTGACTGAGTCCAGCTTTGTATATAAAACAGAGAATAAATAAATTGCATATTTTGGTGTATGCTCATGTTTTCTTGTTTTGTAACAGTACAAGTAGCCCAACCGATAGTGAATGCTCGGCAGTGTAACTTAATGGCATGCTTGCTAGGCAAAAGGACGCTAACGAACAATAGTTGTTTTTTATACACAGGTTTTCTGATTTACTACCACCAGCCCCCTGTGTGATGTAGATGTGATAACACGGATGTGTTTTTTTCTTATTATTTTATTTTATTTTATTTTTTTTAGTGGACGTACAGTACTAGTCTAGTATACTACATAGAATTTGGTTGTATGCTTGAATACTATACTGTACACTAGGGTGGGGAGTAGTCTGCACTACACAGAGTATACTGAGCCAGTATGCAGTGTGTGGTACATCAGTACAGGGTTTTGAACACAGCCATGGTGCTCGAGGCAGTAAAGTTTGTAGACAGTGGAGCTGCCTGGGAGTTTGGCAACTTTGCCTAGTAGTGTTATTTAACTTATTTAGTTTTCCCATCTATTTTACGAGGTACGTTTTCTACTTTTCTATGGCCGAACAATAGTCTACTATCTGATTTGGCTCACACTTGACCCCAATTTGACATCTCTGCATTAACAAAAACTATTGCACATCTCTAATGCCTGCTCTGCTATTGTTCAGGACCTGTGGGAGGATTCAGTCAGGCTTTCAGCTTTTGTTTTTCGGTAGTTAGAAGGAGTGGAGCTGTGAAGTCACAGCTATAGAGGCAGGTTGGTACCTCTGTGACCTTGTGCTCCTTGCTGGCCTGTGTGAAGGGTGTCGTTGCACTCTTATAGGCCTGACGGGCTTTGAGCTGCTGCAGTGGCCAGAACAAAAGGAGCATGTCAGTTAGTCCAGTTGTTTGTCTCTCACTACCTTGTAGATATGAGGGTTTGTGTGCTCTCGCTGCACACAGCCTTGACATCATCACCTCCCCCATCTTACTGCTGAATAGAGCAAGCAAGAGCATTGCATCACTCAGTATTGTCTGCTCTTTGGAAGAAAAAGGGTTTATAGCACAGACAGCTGGGAAAATAAGTGCACACTTTGCTTTAGTTAACTCGCTTACATCTTAGGCCTAGTGCCACAATAGTATTTAGACAGCTTTATGTTTTTATGTTTTCATCTCACAGTTTTATATTACATTTTGATTGTAGGTTCTGTTGGTCTACTTATTTAACAACAGTTAGAGAAGAAATAGATGTCTTTTTTTTTCTGAACAGTGTTAATCAACAATCAGAATATCAGGCAAGCGAGAGAGTTTGAATACCATAATATCAATACACAAGAAACAAAGCACATCAGGAATAAAGAACATTGACTAATAGTTTATATTGAGGATATAGGCCTAGTGACAATAGTATTTAGACAGCTTTATGTTTTTTTTTTATAATCATAACAGTGTTATGATTATCAACAAGAGGGCACTGTTCTCCAGATATGAAATGATACAGAACATTAATACAAAGAATGTTAGATCTTGCATCAGTCAAGACACAAGAAGGTCATTTTATTTTATTTTATTTTATTTATTTATTTATCAGGGACAATGGAAGGTTAGCAACTGCCCCAGAGTTAGATAGACAGCTAAGACCTTGTGCAGGTAGTACAAAACAGGCAAATTTTGCAAAATAGTTTTCAGCAAAGTTAAAATTGTATTGTTCAATAAGTAATATTTTAAATGCACTACAAAAGGAAAGGCACTATCCATATCTTAAGGAAGCTAACTGTTAAATGATTGGTTTGATTTCAGCCATGATCTTAGTTGTAAATTAAAACTGGTTTAAAAAAAAAAAAAAACAAAACAAAAAAAAAAACACACCTTTGTCTGATATTGCTGGGAATAGAGTTCCAAGTGTTTATGACTTTAACGGAAAGAGCTGATCGACCAAATTCAGAGCACCTGTGTTGCGCCAAACAGTTGCCTCTGGTGGAGGCTCTTGTTTGCCGCATTTCATCTGAACACATTGAAACTAGTTCTGTCAGAGGAGGACAATCAAGATTATGTATAATCTTGTGCATTAAATGTGTTTGCATAATTGACAAAATTATCAAAAGGTCATACTTCGAAATTGTAGGACAGAGAGGATATCTAGCAGGCTTTTCATCCAGGACTTTCCTGGAGTATTAGTATAATAGGTACATCAGCTTGAGAATGGTTTTCCCTGCCTGGAACCAAGGTGGTAATACAGTACATTATAACAAATGTGGGGAAAAATGTGGCAGCATCTGTTGATAATTGATTTCTAATAAATGTAAAATTTGGAAGGTTCTATTTGACTGTATTAATCATTGCGGTGTCAAAGAAATGTCTCCTGTTTTATAACATTACTGATGTCTGTCCATTTCTGTTCTGTACAAAAAAGGTACCATCTCTGGCTGTCTTGTCATGTTTTAGTAATATGAGTACAAGGTGGACTTTGAGTGACGGGTGAGTTGTTAGCAGGTTTGTTAGAGTGGAGCCATGAAATGTGGAAAGGGCCTGGCTGCTGACATGCCATTGTTTTAGCCGTGGTTTTAAGGAGCTATTTCAGTCGTGAGAAATCACTTCTCCCAGGCCCCGCATTTGCAGTGTCATGATAGATTTTCATGACAAAGGCAGCGTGGCAGACCTGCTGTCTCAAATCTCTATTGAATGTGAGAGCCACAGCCCTTTTATTTGAATAAGCTCTGCCACTGCCATCGGACTCCTGCCTTGATCCTCTTTCACACTTCAATAAATCCATATGCAACAAAAAGGGCTTCAAACTCCCATATTAGAGAAGCATTATTTACAATTCGCCCAAGCCACACGCACCCACAAACATAAGCCTAAATCCTCCCTGATGTCTTATTATAAGAAAATGTGAATTTTGCAGCTTGGACAAAACTTGCATAGTTTCTTACATAGAATTCCTGCTTGAAGTTGAAAAAGCTTCCTCTGTTAGACCTTTTTATTTTTTTTGAGTGCGTTGCTGCTGCCAGGGTTTGTGTGTTTACTTTTGTCTCAAATAAGTATCTTATCTCAGCCCCATACTGCTGCATTTACTTATGTAATCATCCCTATATGTATGGTCTCATAGTAATTATGTAAGTTTTGACCATGACCGCCAGTGTATTTATGGAGCAAATTACAGCTCTGAACACATCTTGACATCATGCTTTATAGTTCAAGGACTGCTGCAGGTTATCCTTCTCCCTCGGCACAGACTAAGAACATGCTGCAATATTTCAAGGCAAGAGAGAAGGTATTATTAGCCTAAACACTCATACTCTTTCCCTGCACCGTGGTTTGTCCTTTCTTTATTTGCTGAGCATGCTAAATTTGCTCCCCCAAGAGCTGATTTGGCTTTGTGAATCCCCTTCCCTTGAGATTCCACAAACACTGAGTGAAGGGTTACATGGCAGTCATGTGAAGAGTGTGTAAATGTAAATTAGACCTTTTACTTGTCAAGGTCAGTTATGGTAATAATTTATGGCAAGTACATCACAGCACACTGACATGGCTATGCAAATAAAATTGAAATGAAATTGAATTGAATTGAAGTTTCGATATGAATTTTGTCAAGCTTTAATGTGTATATACTATGTACACAATAGTGATACTGCACACATCCTATGTATCCCTATAGTGTGCATTAACTTACCCGTTCACTCAGACTGCAAAAATCAAAGCGGTTGTACTTGAATGCGAGTAATCTTAATGTTATTACCTTCATAGCCAAGCTCTACGGGTATGTTTGTGCCAGCGTGAGATGTATCAAAGGTAGCTGGTTGATGAACTTATGAAATAAAATCTCGCTGCTCTTTGGATTGTGACCCCAGTCCCAACCATCCCCACAGGAACCCAAAAACCCCTGCTTCACACAGCAGCTTTCCAAACATGGCCTTATGGCATGGAAAATCAGCAAAGAGCCTGCTTATTTCCTTTTTCTGTTTATTTCCATGGCATAAACATTTAGATTTCAATTTGGGTACATTTTGATTTTGTTTGGGCTGGGGGTCAAAAAAAAAAAAAAAAAGAAGACTGCACATATCACAGACAGTCATATATTTGTATGTATGTTGTTAATTAGGTTTAGGTGTACATTTGTGGTCAAGGCTGCTGGCTGGAAAGAATGATAAGGACTTATCTTTCTGACTTTACAATTTACACTTTACATATAGCTCTGAACAAACAATTTTCTGAAGAGACAAAACCTGGTCGTGAACAAATTTGCAGTTCTGTATTTTTCACTATGTAAGAAATAAAATACATTCACACATCTCTAATGCTTATTTCAGTGTGTAATTATGATAATAATGAGTTCTTTGGCTGATCTGCCATACTCCAGTTACCAAGTGAGCAGACACCATTAATCAGACAACTGCCAAGAAAACACATTTTAATCTAGCAGTTGCAAATTGTCCTATGCATAAAGTGTCCAAGTTACAGAGATTTAGCATGCTGTCCACTTTGCGTGATGATGCAACAAGTTAGTTGGAGATGACTATGAGACAGTTAGTCCCCAATTGCAAGTGCCATAGTAAAAGTAAAATTAAATGCACTGGGTTGTGTCTGGCAGTCTGAAAATGACCCAGTTCTTGGTAGTACCAGCTTGCGTACTTTACATCTGAGATGCACTGCACTAGACAGGGTTTATTTTCATATGATAATGCTTAACCCTTATGTTTTCATTGGAGTTCTTTGTTTTAGCACTAATATACACTATATGGACAAAAGTTTGTGGACACCTGACCATGACACCAGTATGTGGTTCTTCTCCAAATTGTTGCCACAAAGTTGGAAGCACACAATTGTTTAGGATGTTGTTGTATGATTACAGTTTCCCTTCACTGGGACTAAGAGACCTAAACCTGTTCCAGCATGACAATGCCCCTGTGCACAATGAGGCGAGCTCAACGAAGAACTTGAGTGATCTTTGACTTCAGCCCCACTGAACACCTTTGGGATGAACTGAAACACAGACTGCACCCCAGGCCTCCTCACCCAACATCAGTTCCTGAAATCACTAATGCTCATGTGGTGAATGGAAACAAATTCCCACAGACTTGCTCCAAAATCTAGTGCAATGCCTTCACAGAAAAATGGAGCTTATGATAACAGCAAAGGGACTAGATCTGAACTGGGATGTTTAACAAAGCACATATGAGTGTTATAGTCTGGTGTCCGCAAAGTTTTTTTTTTTATATAAAGTGTACAACTAATGTATCACCTTATAACTAAATGAGCACTTTAATCTGCTTAAGAAAAAAGCAAAACAAACAAACAAACAAACTAAAAAACTTTTGTCTTATGTGTACTTGTTTTACTGACCTCCCACTAACAAGGCTTTAGCTCAACAGTATTCTTAGTCTATAGAAAAAGCATGTGGCTGTTTTTTGACAGACTACAAAACACTTCTGTAAGTAACTGTAAATGAAAATGTAATCACTTTCTAATTTGATGGGAAATTAGTAATCTAACAAACTGATAATTACACATGTTTGGAAATTAAGAGACTTATGTGATGTGGTGGAAATTAAGAGACTTGTGTTTATCAGTAAAATGTGATAAAACAGAATTTTTATTTTATAGTGAACAAGTGGAATATACTGGCTCAAACAGAGCCCAAATAAAATCCATCCATCCAGTATCTATGCTGCTTATCTGTCAGGGTTGAGAGGGAAGCCGGAACCAATCCCAGCTGACTTCGGGCAAGGGGCGGGGTACACCCTGAGCAGACACAGAGTCAAAAAAATTGTCACTCTCACATTCATACCTATGGGGAATTTAGACAACTCAGTTAGCTTAATCTGCCTGTCTGTAGGATGTGGGAGAAAACCCACACTGGCACAGGGAGAACCATGTAAACAAACAAAGCTGACGGGTTCAAAAGCAGAACCCTCTTGCTGTGAGGTACTGTAATAGTGCTAACCACTATCATTTGTCATTTATTGATTTCTTCATTGTTCTGGAATAGGAAACTTCAGTGGAAACTTAATTCAGTGGTCATTTCTGTCTAGTAAATTGAAATTAAGTCCAAAAAAAAAAGGGGGAAAAACACTAATTTACTAATAAAAAGTAGCCAATAATTGCTAGCAAGGTTTATTAAGTATTCAATCATTAAATTGTGTTAAAGTTAGAGTAAGTGCATTAAGGGTAGTAAACATAAGGTCACAAATTGTCATTTAAGGCTATAAAGAAAATAACATTAGATTTACCTTGTCTTTGATTAATAAGTTGTTGGAGTTTATTTTTGCTGGCTAAGGTTTTATAACAGGGCACAGCCTGGGGGAGGGGGGGGGGGGGGGGGGGGGGGGGTTGGAGAGGGATCTACAGAGACAGAGAGAGTGAGAGGATGATCTGGATTCTTAGCCATCACAGATGAAGCAGTCACAGGCCTTCTGGTGTTGTGTTTAAGCACATGGCTAAGAGAGCATTTGTGCGTGTGTGACAATTATGCACAGCTCAGCATTTACATGTTCAGTGAACACTTCTGAAGAAGTGACCATCACCCATCCTGCCCAAATAAAAAGAGCAACATATTGTGCATTGTTCTAGTACTTCTAAAAAAAACTAGAATATCTTGAAAAATGAAATATTTTCCATCAATTATTTAAGAAAGTGGAAATTTTATATATTCTAGACTCACTGCATATAAACTAAAATGTGTTTTAATTTTGATAATTATGGCCTACAGCTCAAAAAATGTAAATAAAAACATCTCAAATTATTTAATTTCAAGTACAGTCGACCCTCGCCACTTCACGGTTCGAATTTCGCGGCTTCACTCTATCGCGTTTTTTTCAAATACAGTATAT
>JAOVYU010000060.1:18710594-18721795 GCA_025674565.1 Synodontis membranacea | reverse complement strand
TACCGGATACTCGTTTCAGCCGAGTATCCGGCTCATCCCTAATATCGGTAGCTCTTAGTTCTAATCATGCGTTGCACCACTTGATCTTACTGCTTTGACTCCAGAAGTAAGGAACATTGCTTACTAAATTCACTTGTAGCTAATCCAGTCTAAGGCAAATATAAGTGACGGACAGAGCTTGGTTTGATAAGCCCACGACAGATCATTTCAAAGCACCCTCCTTCAAGCACTAATCTCCTGCAGTCCTGCTGTTAGATGTGACCGTTAGATCGAACAGCACGGCATTGTGGCCCTCGGCTGGCCAGAACTGGTCGGGCAGGATTGTGTGCGGCAGATCCTGGGGCTGTGCCAGTGTCTGATCCCTTCCCACTCACCACAGGTGAAGCTTATACCTGCTACGTGCCATGCCAATGAGTACTGCCCTCCTACCCTTTTTTCCTTTTTACAACAAAGAGTTGTTGTTAGGAACGTAAGAAGAGCCCGCTCTCTACTAACTAATACTGCCCGGGTGCACAAAGCCACTCTGCGTCTACTCCACATCTTCTCATCATCTTTTTTTTTTTTTTAACATATTCCTGTAACCCATAATAAAGCTGGTTAGTTTTTGCCTGTGTAGCATTCCTTTCTCTTTTTCTATCCAGAGGTCTGTCAATCTCTCTTTCTTTTGTGTGTCTGTGCCTGTTATTAGCCGTTGTGAAATTAGAATAGTGTAGCACATGGACGAAAATGAGACAAAGGCTTGCTTTGTGCTGCTTTGCTTGGGAAAGCCTTTCTTTCTTTCTTTCCTCCCTTTCTCCCATTCTCTTCTTTTCACTTGGTTCCCTTTCACTGTTGTTAAGATAAAGCTGTTGGCATTGCAACATGTATGCATCTATCTTCTCTTGTACATATTACACCCTGGGTGTAATTGAGAAGGTAGCCCCATTTGAAACAGAAGAGAATGCTATGTAAGTGTCTTACATTATGCAAGTTTTGCCCTTGATTTTAATCATAACATTGCAAAGACCTTGAGAGTGTTTCCAAACACTGAATGCTTAATCCATATCTTAAGTGGAGCTTAGATGAACCCTCAAACTAAATCCACATCATTTTAACTGGTCCAGTAATTTTAGTCCCACTGCTGCAACGTAAGCCATAGTCTTAATGTCCTCCTACGTGTTAAACCCTGTTGCTGCTCTCTTAGCTTTTCCCAGTAATGTCTTAGAATAACAATTATTAAACCATGAAAGCCTCAACTGTGCTTCCTGTGAAGTAGGCCTTCAGCTTTGGTGTTTTTGTTTAAACCATTTTTGGACTTATTCACATTCACCTTCTTTCATAATTTCATAATGATGTGGTCCTTTACAATATTCCTAGCTTCTTACGTCACTCGTTTCTTCTTCGCTGTATTGTTTTATATCTCCAAAAACTCCCTAATTTGCACACACTGGCTAGGCTTTCCACATTTTACTACACCCTTCATTCATTTAGCATATGTCCTGACAGTGTGCTAGATTGTGGACATAGCATACATGTTTTACATTTATTCCCCTGCTGTGGCAGGCTTAGTGCTGGAACTCTGGGATAGGGCCGGAGGAATTTCCCCCATCCCCTCCTCATCTCCACATAATCACCATCATTTTATTGCATTAAAACTCAACTGGTATGTTGAGAGAGGTTTCTCTCTGTTTCTCTTTCTCGTATGTAAGGAGCCCAGACATCTGCAGTTTGTTGCAGAGTTTTGTGACAGTGATGTCTACACTTTGTTATCAGCCAGAAAAACACACGGAGCTCCCACAGACTACGGATTCTGTATAAAGGTATTTGTGAACGTTTCTTTACAACACACCCAGCTAAATCCACAAGCACACAGGTTTCACATATTTGGTTGTGCAATCTTGATGTTGAATTATATTACACATACCATCTGTGCATAGTTAGCTTTATGATATAATAACCCTAATTAACTGTCCCATTTGTCTGTGCCTCATTGTTTAATAGGGGTTGTATAAAGCCATAATCAAACACAATGTCTGGAGTCTTATCTCCCTTCATCATTTTAGTGTTATGAGAAGCCAGAAATGATCTTAGTCATGGAGATGTTATAAAATGTGATTGAGATCATAAAATGATTGAGAATGTGACTAGAAATTGTGTCTACGTGTGATTCCATGTGCAGCCGAATAAATCAAGCTCAGCACGGGACCTCAAACTGCTGTGTGCGGATGTTGAGCAGACCAGAACCTGCTGGATCACGGCTATGCGCCTCTTCAAGGTGAAAACTCTCTTCGTCACTAACTGGCATTCTCCTTCTTCCTTCCTCTCTCCTTTTATCTCAGTCTCTCACGGGCTTTGTCTAAATGACAGGCATAGTATTTATGGAGTGTATCTGAAATGAGGCCCTGAGCCATTTGAGAGGAGGATCTTCTCAGAGTAGAATGTGTCCACATAATTTCCAGCAGTCACTAAATGCTCAGTTAAGCTTTCTCTACCTCCATAACACTCTAACATGGTTATTATAATGTGTGCAGTTTGGGATGCAGCTGTACCAAAACTTCATCCAGCCTCATCAGAAACAGAAAAGCTCTCCAATGGTGAGTTCATCTCTCCATGGCTATTTCGTGAAACAGGTCAGTAGTTGGTTAAAATATGATGATGTTGATTGGGGAAATCCGATAATCACGGGCACAATCCAAAGCTGTGGTCAAAACACGATCTGAAGAAAACATAACATGATAATTCAGACTCAAAAATAAAGCAGAAATAAACTAAATAAAAAAACAAACAAACAAAAAACCACAGAGCAACTAAAAACTAGATGCCAGATAAGATGGGGTGCAATATAGTGACTGTAGAAGGAATCAGTACAGTCTCAGATGTCTTGATTCTATTTAAACCCTTGTTCTTTGAGCAAAGGTTTTGAAACAGTTCAATGCATACACTCTCACTGTCATCATAAATTGAACACAGTTTCCAGTGAAGGCCCCAGTCAGAATTATATATGCTTTTGCTGCACTGAATAGCATGTGCCCCCCCCCCCCTTCTCTCTCTCTCTCTCTCTCTCTCTCTCTCTATATATATATATATATATATATACACACACACACAGCATGTGGGTCAGTCTAGATTGATTGATCTGTATGGTAGCAAATTTCTAAGTAGAAAATATCATTTAGAGGAAAATAAAAGCTGATAAACTATTGGTTAGTTTATTTAATTAGTGGTTTAGTATGACAAGTTGATACCATTTTGTATAATGTGTGTGAGAGACTTATTTGGGATTGTAACCCATTTTGGCTTAAAATCCATGTGGAACACACTACGTATAAACATATTTGGACTGTCAGCTTTGTTCATTGTTAGCACTACTGGACCATGCATTTGGAAATGGCGCGTTTTAACCTTTCTAATACGGTTAGCTTGTACGTCACGTCACCTCAAGACCTGCATTTCAAAACTTTGATTCAGTCCAAATCATTTGATTCATTTTGCCTGAATGGTCCAATCATTAATGTCGTGTAGTCAGGAATTAACTTCAGGAGAGACTGAGGACATGTCCTAGATTAAATCACCACACAATTTGTACAAAAAGTGAAAAATGCGGCACGCTTATACATTTTGGGCGGAAGTCAGACAGAAATAGAAGCAGTCTGCTTCTCTCGAGCCTCATGCAAACTTGCCATATTAATATGGTACCACTGTTACTTGACAAGAAATAAAATATCGTCATGGCAGCTAGTAAAAGGGGAAAACATCTTTTAAAACCAGATTTACCATTTTTTTCCCTCCTCTTGCTGTAAACTCAACTCTTCTTTTTTTTTTTTTTTTTTTACAAAAATGAGAAAATACAGTTACAGTATGTTGTGCTATATTAACCACTTATAAATAACCATTCAGAATTATCATAAAATTCCCCCGCTCCTGCTCCACCACTGCCATCATTACTGACATACAGCTTGCACATGCTATAGAAAGACAATGAGGAAAGGTGGAGAGTTTAAACAGACAAGTATAACAAGCAACAGGTGTGACTAATTAACTCCCATGACAACAAGAAACAAACCTTGTTCAAGGAAAGTGGAATGCCAAAAGGGACAAAACAGGCATTATGGCAAATGAACAGGGTAAAAATTAACTGTACAAAACTGCAGTCTTACATATGTTTCGCTGAAATCTTAGCACACCTACGTTCATAGCAGCTTTGCCTGTCAGCATCTAGCTCTATAGCTAGCAAAAATATATAATGGAACAATTCTAACTGTAGAGAAACTGCTACTTTGTTCTCTAAAAATCTACCAGAATCATATAAGCATCAGTTTACGTAATGTCATCATTCATTTAAAATGCAAAATTACAAAGCACAATTTTTTTTTTTAATGCACCAACCATTAAATACATTAGATAATAATTACATTTATTAATACAAGTGTATTTGAAACAGATGTATATAATAAATTGTCTGGTTACAACAAAGCAGACGGTCACTATCACTTTAAAGGTGATTATTTTCCAATTTCCAGCATTGCCCCCCCCCCACACACACACACACAAACACACCCTATACCACAGTAAGTTATCAACACTAACATTTATTATTTATTAAATGACAGCACATTATACATTTAATCCATTTATAGTTACATTTAATGTTGTGGAACATCATGTTGTGTCTGTTATCACTTCTAGATGCTATAAACCATCATTTCCTCATAAGATTCTTATTTTTCTTCCCCTTATAAGACAAAAAGCAGCTTGCTGTGTTATTTAGCACAAATAGTTCTGTAGACTTTCCCTTATTAGATATCTTAATGGAGCAGCTTTACATCAGACTGTTACAAAGAACTGACAAAACCGCTAAATAAACATCTCCTAATAAAAATCTTTAATAGATCAACAATTACACCCTTTTTGAAACCCATTTACGTGCAGCATCCAGCGTAAAAGTCCAAGTGAATTAGGTGTTACTATAGAAAGTATCAGAATAGAAGGAATTGTAGTATTAAAAAGCTGTGGTTTGTCAGAGCTGCTGTTGTAGAACATTAACCACCTTCAGAACAATCAGAAACTCATGAAAACTCTCTCAGAGTTCAGAATATTCCTCTTAAGAACAGCATGATGCAGCTGTGTGTAGCTCCAGCTGGGATGTTTTATAGGCCTTCTGGCCACTAGAGATCCATACTGATGCCATAAATAGGGGGCTGCAATTTTATGCTCGATTCTGAGAACAGTTCAGTAATGTTGTCTCTAAAGAAGAGTATTGTATGTGAGTAAAGCTCCCTGAGCTATATTTAGTCTGCTGGACATGATTGAGGATCCAGACTGACTCTAAATATATCTCAGCATCAGCTGCTCACTGACTTTACAACTCATCACCTCTGCCTTGTTGTTAGTGGAATGCAGCAAGGGGGTCCTAACCTGGACACACACACAGACTTTGCCCTTCTCAGAAGTGCAAGTCTACAGTATGAGATTGGAGTCAAGATTGTACATATTGAGATTTAGGTCAACCCATCAGTGTATAACATGGGGGTTAAGTGCAGCATGTCTTATGAAAGTCATAAGGCTTCTCAGCACCCTCCCGATCACAGACATGTTCTCCGAACCATTAGGATCCTTTGCTATTAAATGTGACCATGGCGCTTACTGATTATAGTAATTCTAGAAAGGACTGGCTGGAGAGCAATGCAAGAATCCCGCGAGTTGTTCAGAATACAGACTCACACCTTCTACTTTCACTGTCTCCTACTGGCCAATGGGGTCTTACACAGGAATGGATGTACAGTATATATTTCTAAAAAGTAGGTCTATGATGAGAATCATCCGAACTGGTTAGCCATATGGAAAAATACCGCAGTAAATGGTTAAACTGAATACAGATTTCAACAGGGGTGAAGGCCATAATTTTTTCAACTTTTTTTTTTTTTGTTTTTACAGAGTCTTTAAACATATACAAATAATCATTACAGTAAATGTAACAACAACAATAATAATAATAACAAATTGCTATATAACCAACCACAATTTAACTTGTTCTATTCATTCATTCATTCATTCATCTTCTGTAGCCACTTTATCCTTATTAAGGAGAATTCAACTCTGATACCAGTCCATTGCAGAACACTTACTCACATACATTCACAGACTCATTCACACCTAGGAGAATAGCCCATATTAGTGTAAACAAGCCACCTACAGCATGCATGCATGTGTTTGGACAATGGAAGGAAACCAGACAACCAGGATGAAACCCACACGAAGACAGGGAGAACATTCAAAACTCACTGACAGATGGTAAAGAAGTGTGCATATCTCAGAGAGTGTTCTCACATGCAACAGATTCCCTGCACACTTTCACTGTTCCATGCTTTGCTTTTCTTTTCTTTTCTTTTCTTTTCTTTTTAAACGTGGTAAATAAGTTTACCGTCACTGGGGGTTGTTATGACAGTGACTTTGTTAACTGTCACCAGCCACAGGTCCCTAGGAATGCCACTTTTTAAAAAATTACTCCTCTAGGATTTTATTCAGAATCCTGAAGGTGCAAAAATTCAAACAGTTTCTCAAGACATAGGCCTACTCACTAAGCTTGACAAATACAGTCTAATTACCCATTTCATAGTGACTATAGGGGATTGAGAGCTAACAAGTGCAACAGCAACATTGGTTATGAACAGTTATGTGCCAAAGCAACAATCTCTATAAACCCACTAATCCACAAAGATAACCCAGTCTTAAAGCCTACTGATATTGGTGTTGTGAATTGCATTATAAAAACACTGGATGGCAGCATGACTCCACAAAGACAATAATGGCTTTAAGTCTTTCTCTCTCTGTGTGTGTGTGTGTGTGTGTGTGTGTGTGTGTGTGTGTGTTTTCTTTCTTTTCTTTTCTTTTTTTTTTTCAGAGAAGCATTTCGGAGAACTCTCTCGTGGCCATGGATTTCTCAGGGCAGAGGAGCCGTGTGATTGATAACCCATCAGAGGCATTGTCAGTGGCTGTGCAGGAAGGTCTATCATGGAGGGTGAGGCACAGATCTGCCTCTTAACATAGCAGCATTGCATTAGGTGATCTACAGCTAGTCTACCATTTCAACTGAACCCTTTCCACTCAGAATCATGCTTTTTTCGTGATTCAAGTTTAACCTGTATTTTCCAGCCACCCTGCTGGCTGAATGAAAGCTCCAGTGTCCTTAGCAGTCCTGCATCTCAGGTTTTTGAGAGGGAGATGCTGTTGATGCTGCTTGTTTCTGGTGAAACTGGAGATGTCACATCTGCTGTGAACTGCTGTGTAAATTTGTAGTGGTGATAGTGCTGATTGGGCTTGGATATTGATTAGTTTTCATTCACTGTTTCTGTTGAAGAGTCTACAGATATTATTTATTTAGCTTTGACAGGTTGTGCCACAGCCAATCAGAGTGATTTTTTTAAGAAGTGTGAAACTGCAGGCATATTTTATCAGGTCTGGCACTGGGAACCAACGTGTCTGCTGACTGACAGTGTGGCAGGTTCTGTGATGGTATACTCTGTTTGCAACTACCATGCTTAATATAGGACTCAAAGGGTTAATATGGCACTTTATGGGTTTTCCGACTTTCTTTGAGTCATCTGGAATCACGGCAGGATGCGTGTACATAAAGGACTGTAAGTAATGATAGTTGCCGTGATGGTAGTAATAGGAGTTGTTTGTGCGTTTGGTTGATAAATAATCTTCTCTTTCAGAGGAAGAGTTGCCATCGTCTCAGCCACGGAAGCTGTTCCCCCTCCCAAAGCTCCCTATCCAACATAGGTCGGTCTCTCACTCTCACTCTTCTTTTTTACCTTTTATGGTCTTTACTGAACATGTTTTCCATCTCTGTAGCAATCCACATGGCTCAGCCATGGTTCCACAGCAAACTGTCTCGGGACGAGGCTCACAAACTGATCACCCAGCATGGCCTCATCGATGGGTACTTCTTGTTCCATGTGCTTTTGCAACATTTCTCGATCATTATTATTCATCTTTTATCCATATCTGTATATCTTCCATGTTCATCTGCATAGTTTGAATACAACAGTATAATTTTCTCTTTTGTTTGTATTCAGAGTTTTCCTGTTAAGGGACAGCCAAAGCAACCCCAAGACCTTTGTCTTGTCCCTGTGTCATGCACAGAGAATCAGACACTTTCAGATAGTCCCTGTAAGTTCTGTTTTAACTTTGGATATGTTCAGACAAGCCCCTCAAATCAGTTTTTTTTTCTTGACACACAAAAATTTGCAAAATTGAAATGAAATCCAGCATTAAGGCAGACCAATCATTGTCTGCACCACCAAATAATGCAGTCATCTGGGAGAATCTCGTTTTAGGTTAACAGTGTAAACAAATGTTGCATACAGCATCCTCTTCAATTCTTATTACTGTTGGCTCTAATGAACACATTCAGAACTATGACTGAACACTGTCCTTTCATAAAACATAATCCACAGCAAACTCTAACTATACCATTTAGCATTTACACGCTATGGAAACTAATCTAGGTATTTGAATGAATGTAGCTACAGTCTGAATCAATTTGTAATGTAGACACTAGAAATAAATCTAATTTGTAAAGCAACTTATGTATTACTCTCCATTGTTTTTTAATATCAGTTCAATGAAATGTGTGTATTTATGGATGTGTGTGTAAGGTTGAGGATGATGGCGAGCTCTTCTACAGCCTCGATGACGGAAACACACGCTTCAGTGATCTGCTACAGCTGGTGGAGTTTTACCAGCTAAACCGCGGAGTGTTGCCCTGCAAGCTGAAACACCACTGTGCCCGAACCACCCTGTGAGCCCACCCCAAAACCCCCTGTCCGATATCCTTTGACCGGTCAAATTGTTATATGGATTCCCTAAAAGCTTCTACTCCAAGCCCAAAATCACCCTACTCTAAGCTCAGACATAAAACCTGTCCCCTTTCCTCCTACCAACCATGATGTTCACCTCTGACCCCTTTGCGCTCCATCACATGACCATGCACATTCACAGGGTGACTCTGGACAAATCGCCAGCGCAGCTCGTGCCTTGGACAGGAAACTGAAATGGACTCTTCCTGTCTAGTTTCAATGTTCACTCCTATGTGAAATTCTGATCTTAAGCTGTGGGGTGCTGCAAAATGAGTGCTGATGAGTGCTGATGAGTGTATGAGAGTCCACTCTGAGACTGTGTTTTATAATAAGGCATTACTGATAGCTCGTACTGATGAAGGTTTTGGTCAGTGTACTGTACAAAAGAGTAGACACTGCAGCTTGAATGATTTGTATTTGAAGTTTTCGAATTCTAAGGTGACGGGAGAAGCTAAAGTAGCAAACTGTCAGTCAGAACTCTGCTCTGAGGGCTGACAACCTGTGTGTCCATATCATGTGAACAGAATAGACAGACATAGTACAGCCATAATCACATGTGCACAATAAGCTGAAACTGTTGGTTTTGCCAGCAGGAAGAGGGCCTTCGGGGGATCTGGAACAACCTGCCCCTTTGAGCTTTTGGATAAAATGTTCAAACGTCCTTCAAAATGTCCTTCTTTAACTCATGTGACAAGATAATTCAGGTATTTTATAAAAATGTGATATGTGTAGTTTGTTTGAGAGGTGAGTCTTTGCTACATGCATGCTGTCGGCCATATTCTGTCCAAATGCAATGGGTTGTGTAAGCATGAAAAAGCAGCTGTTGATGCTGTTTCACACACTCCAAGCAGACATACACACTTCCTTTTAGTCTTTGCTTTACCAGAAAATGGAATGTACATACACAGACACATCCACACTCACCATAAACACATACATATGAACATACACACACACAGCACCCTACAGTGATGCTGGATCACACTATAAGTGGTTTACATGCTGAAACTCGGACAGAATGTGTGAAGTTGCGTGTTGTTAAGAATTGAGCAAATCCAATTTTATATTAAAACGCATATTTTATGGATACTTGTTCAGATTCAGGTTCACAGTGTTTAACACCTGAAGTGGTAAGTTTCTGTTTTACAGAACAGTGAAGATGACCACTACAATCATTGTCTGGCAATGTGCTGTTTCTTCAGGTTGTGAGATTTCACCCTCAAACCTTCCCTTAAGAAAACAAAAGCTATTAGTGATTGCAAAAAAGTGACTAACATGTTGTACTGTAAAAAAAAAAATAATAAAAAAAAAAAATAAAGAACACTTGATAAAAAGTTTTAATACTGTAAAAAATACATTTGACTTAAAAGCCAGGAAAATGTTTCTTTCTTTGTTAATTTCTTCTTATGAATGAAAACCATGCATATATCATAGGTTGCAATTCCTTTTTTTTTTTGGTAGAAAAGCAAGCACCTATTTTGTCTGTCTGTACTGCTTGAGTCATGTTTTGTAAACTTTAGTATGCAAAATGAACCAAACCCAAATGATAATTTTTTATTTTTATGGATAAAAGAATTTAGCATTTAGAAAGGTCTTGATTCACCATGGCATTTGCACTGTAGTCGAAACACTGGTAACTTTTCATTTACAATGCTGAGGGATAACTGTGACTTTTAAATCCTTTTGGCAAGGAGTAGATATATTCCCATGCTTCTGCTGAGAAATGCTCTGCTCTTTTGATACAGGCCCTGACAGTGTAGTGTATGTGAAATGACACTGTTTATATATGTCTCCTATAAAACTGGCTTTGTTCACCTGCCTCTACACTGTCATTATTAACACTTCAACTCATCAACTAGTCATGCTCATAATTTGTAACACAGAGAATGGTGGAAAGTTTTACAGTACACCAACCTTGTTCATGTATTTTTATAGACTTTTTTTATAGACTTCAGCCTCAAACTCATCCATAACCCTTAATCAAACTCATCCATAATCCTTTTGTTTGTTTGGAGAGAAATGCAGTATGCAATATGTACACAGAAAAATTATGTTTTTTACCCCCGATGATGTTGAACATCAGAGCCTTCAATATCTATCTGATATGCAGTTGTTAGATAATAAGAAACTGAAACAGTTTCAGTAGACATAATTTTTTATGCTATGCTATTAGACACTAATTGGGCAATCAATGTGAAATTTTAATTTGCCAGAGCCATAATTAAAATCTACATGATTCTTGATTTATGGATCAAATATATCATCCAGTCAGTAAACTTGTCATAACCTGCTTTCAATTCATGAACAATAATTGGCCATTGGAATATTTAACCCTGTAATCATTCCTTCTTCATATATATA